>JAFFST010045512.1:35531-49017 GCA_022414735.1 Noturus placidus
TGTGTGAGTGTGCTCTCATTTGAATTCATGTGATTTTGAGTGATAGAAGCTCCCCCAGCATGGGGAAATTGTAGGGTACTGTGGACATCCTGTGGGTAGATTCTCTGTATTCTCTGCTCCATAACCTACCATGAAATCTACCACACCAAGTAGAGGCGAGCTAAGATGTGTACAGGCAAACCACACATGCAAACATTTAAACATGCAATCACGACATCTGTCCCTACATCCCTGCGAGTCTCCTGAAATAAACATAGTGTTGAAATAACTGCATCTTATCACCAACGAATCAATGATCGCAGTTAAATGGACTGCAGTATGCTGATCTTAAGATTCAAATAAAATCCAGAAAACTACAGTAATCCATACACAAGATGGTTAATAAAGGCACAAGATGCCTGTAGTGCCTTTACTGAAGTACCGATTAAGCTAGGTAGCTATGTGCTCTACTAAACTGCCTCATTGTCCACAACACAATCTCTCACTTGATCATCTGCATGTCCACTGCATTCATCCTGCCTCTCCCTCTCACTGTCTTGCTACTGTGCTGCCTGCATTGTGATCAGGTACCATTGTTTTCCCAGAAGAGCAATGACTAACTTAGAGGATCATTTTAATTTAGTAAACTGAATATTCTGTTTGCGTAACTGGTGTCATTTATTATGTTAATGTCATCATGCTGTTTAGCTTGCTATGTAATTAGTGTACAAAGTGTACAACAGTATATAGTGGTAACCTGAAACGTTAGCTATGTAAAGGGTACCGGAGATTTATTTTCTTAATTCTAAAGACAAACTGCCATAACTAAATCTGAAAGCCAAAACTCAGACGTTAGTTCCATATCTCTCTTTGCCAAGCAAGCACACCTCAGCATAATCCTGAGCCTTATATCTGTAAAATCACTTAGTTGTCCTTAGGTCAAATGTAGTGTAAAGGAACGAAATGCTGAGCAACTTTCCTCACTTTCACTCGCATTTATAACAGTCTGTCACAACGTGAGGGTTCACAACGAACTCGGCCGGAAGATATACAAGTGAATGTAACGTTAATGGTCAAAAACAGAACTGACGTTAGCCTAGCCTACTTTGTGGGTGTGCAAATATCAACAGTTAATTGACGTTCTTAAGAGCAAACCAAGCCATGGTCTGATGCCTTCTATACTAAGATAAGGTCACCTACTATTTAGGTATCTAGTTACTTACTGTCTGAATAAAAGCTCATATGTTCTGCTGCACTTTTCTACACTTGACTGCTGTCTCCATTTCTTACAGACTGAGCTGCTAAAATATATCAACAAACTTGTGTTGAGTCTGGGCGCTACCAAGTGTACAACTGGAGGGGGGGACACACCTATTTTTCTTAACATATATTGAAAAGGAATAGACATAAATAAATAGAATAGATGAAGAAAAGACAGATCCGTTGGCAGGGTTCATTAAATAGGGACATATAGAAAATATTTTGTACTGTATATTGGGGGGACAGATTGGTATTTCCTGAACATTGGGCGGGGACACGACCCCAAGCACCCCTCTCCCCCGCCAATAAATGCGTGGTTACACCCATGGCAGCATATAATGCTAGTTTGTCTTGCAATGCTAAAAAGGTTTTGAGAACTAGCATCATATAACACTAACTGAAACTTATCAGTAAATCAGTAATTAACCAAATTTCACAGCAGAGTCAAAATCCCTGGAAGACTGATATGGTCTAGTACACTTCCTGGGAATCCTGTATGAATGGATGCTAAGACATTCGAAGGAAAGTTGGACGACATCATCAACTAGCCAAGACAATGACTAGTACTATTCATATTAAGTGACATCAAGGACGTATGTGTGAATGTGAGATGATACATTACTGGGAGAGTGTATAACATAATTGAACCAAGACAAGACCTAGTACAATTCTCAGGACATCCAGCGGCAAGGAAATGACCTTTGGCGCTAAACACCAGTATTAGAAAGCTAAGATTGGTTTATGTGGTATTAAGTATTGGTATTAAGGTTTATCAAGAAGCAAAATGAGAAATATATGTAAATGAACTAAAAGGTCAGAATATAGTAAAGCACAAATGCAGGTAATAACCAAGATCAAGTGTCTGAAAGGTAAATTCTACCGTTTCCACTCACTTCCTGTCACAATCCATTGCAAATGTCAGTGCAGCCTGATGCAATACCATTTGAAGGCCACAAGGTACAAACATTACTGGTGAAAGTTTGCAGATAATGGTCTGGGTTTTAAGGGTGTAAACCCCAAATGATTGTCACTTGTTATTAGCAATGCTGGTTGAACTGTCCCGTTTAACTTCAGTGCATAACGAGAAGCTACAGCTCTGATCCCACAAAGGTGCGACCTCCAATTTTTTTTTTTTGCCCTCTCGCAATCACCCACTCTGTGCTAATGGATTAATCACCCTACTAACTCGGACAGGCCGCAAAACCAGAGCCACTTTGTCCTGGCAGACAATTTCCCCTCGATCCCCAGAAAGACTTGGCAGCCGTATCTCGTTTCATGTTACCCGAGACCCCGGCTCAGCTGATTAAAACGAGCTTCTCCAGGAATATGAGAGAGTCCTCATAATCGAAATCACATCCAAAAGTTTCATCTGCAATTTAAATCTGCATGTGAAAGGTCTCCGAAGAATTCTCGCGCATTTAAGCCTTCAATGAACAAATTACAATGGGCCTGTCAAGGAGGACGTGTAATTTTCACCAAGGAAAAGTATAATTTTATTCATAGTGTCTGGACCAAAAGAGTTCCCCCTTCTTTTTTTTCAAACTCCAATGACATAATAACTTTGTACCTCTATGAAAAGGTTACTTGATACAAGACAAGCTCCAGCCTTCAGATCTCTGACACAAAACCTTAATAGAAGCGTGCGTTCAATGTTCAGAGGGTCAAATCACAATTGGCATCAAATAAGACACCGCAATCTTGTGAGATAGTCAAGTCTTGAGCTGGTGTAGCCTCATAAAGCACTCACCCACTTAACATAGCTCCTAGCAATGGGACTCTTGAAACAACCTCCTGTGCCAAGTAGCGTCCGTGAGAACTTAATGGTCCGAGTTCTAATTGGGAATGAAATATGGCTGAGACTCTCTCTGGAGCTGAACAGCGAGCCAGGCAGTGACTATGTGTGAACCTCGCATTTTGCTGAGAGCATGCTGAAATACTCCAAAGTAGAGAGGAGGCGCTACTTTGACAAGTTGCGTCGGTTTGGAAATAAAGTTTGCCGACGTACATGAGCATGGTTTGTATTTGGGTAAACTCTGAATGAGAAACATGGGAAAGAAAGTCAGGAAATGACATGTCATAATGTGTTTATAAGACATCATGTGTACATTTATCTTGTTTGTAACAACTGTCATGACAAACTATTATACAGCTAAAATATTTGTAATAATTGTATCATTTGTGTGCTGTAAGTAAAAACCAATTATTAACACGTCCCACCTTCGCCCTGTGTGCACGGGGTTTGCATGTTCTCCCCAGTGCTTTAGGGGCTTCCTCCTAATATTGGAATTTCCAAATTGTCCGTAGTGTGTGAATGTGTGAGGGATTGTGCCCTGTGATTTATTGGCACCACATCCAGGGGGTTTGCCACCTTGTGCCCCGAGTTCCCTGGGATAGGCTCCAGGTCCCCCACGACCCTGTGTCAGATAACTGGTTCAGATTGATTGGATGGATTATTAAGCGCCAACAATGGCCAGGGTTCTAAAAAACAAACTTGGCTTTGTTCTCCGTGTGGAAGGAGCCTACTTTCTTTTTGCAGTGACACTAGCCACCATCTGTGAGCATCTGTGAGCTCATGTATGTGGAAGAGGGCGAACAGCACTGTCTTTCAAGTATGTTATGCTGTCCTTTGATGCAACAGGTGTTAGCTCCACCCATCCCATTTGGTAACTGGTGAGTGTGAATTGGCAAAAATAACCCAATTGGTGACTTCTGGATGATTTCTTAAACGCTCTTTCAAATATTCAAAGCATATCCAAAGAACTTCCAAATCTCGTTAGCAGAGATGCTAACATTTCCAGTTACAGTAACCATAACATTTAGGAATTTTGGATTTTAAATTTGGCCTGCATATGCGCTAAGATGCTCATATGTAGCTTCCTTGAAACACACCTGTACAGGTGACAGTATGACATGGAGGGCGTCATCGTTCACGGCTGTCTCGAAATAATTCACTTTAAAGCAAAATCAATAGAACACGCTCAGACATAAAGGATTCGTTTGTTGTTCCGTGGTTTCACATGAGGTTCCTCGGGGCAACGATCCATAAAATAATACTCCTAATAATAAATTTATATTTGTAGGCACCTTCCAAAGCCCAAGGACGTATTACAAAGAATAATCACAACATTAATTCAACAGCCCAAGAGAAAAGCCATACAGCGTGTTTGAGAAAGAAAAAAAAAGTTCAATTTTGTTCAAAACACAGCCTTGTAGAGAGAAAGGAGACCAAAGACTGTGAGCTTCACAGCAGAATGGAAGCGAAATCATGTTGCTTGTTACATGCTTCTTCTTCTTCTTTTAGTACACTAGAAGATTTGTTTCTTCTGGATAAACACACGATCAAACCCGACCGCACCAGAACCAGCTTCTTTTGTAATCAGGTCACGCCAATCATAAAACGACGCTTATTGACAGCTAGTCAGTATCGCTAGTGTGACGTGGAGCGATGTAGACACGAACGTGCTGTGGCGTCTGGCGGACCAGCTGCCGCGGGGACTTGATCAGACCTCCAGTCAATTATTCAACACAGCACGTTCACAAAGAGTTCAGCGCAGAGCCCGAGAACGCTTCCTCGCTGAGGGAGACTCATCAAAGTGCAAAGAAGAAATTAAACTCACCACAGACCCGAAAAACCGTGGGGGCGAGAAGTCAGGATACAGTGAAAGTTTCGACATTTCTTTCCTTAGTAAGTGTGATATTGTGGTGTAGACGACCAGGGAGGGTTTGGTCAAGGAGTCAGTTCGGAGCGTGGTCTGTTTTTTTTCGCTTTCAGAAGCGAATATATAGAGGATCTCTGACATCATTAAAAAATATTATGGCATTTTAAATGATGGATTATTTAACTCAAACAGCATTTAATATCATTGGACTGACAGACAAGCCTGTACGCCTTAGTGAGACAGACAGGCACACAGACAGACAGATAGACAGACAAACAGACGGATCCTTTCTTCAGATCTTTTACTTAAACTATTCTCTGATAGACAAACACTGCTGTGGGGGTTTTAGGTTTTTACTTTTTACTATAACTCTTTTATAAGTACTTAGTAAGACAGTCAGCCAGCCAGATAGACAGTTGGATATACAGTATATCTGTCTGTCTGTATCTGTCTGTCTGTCTATCTACATATCTAGTTGAGAGAGATGAAGAGAGAGACTCTATAGGGTTCTATATGAAAACTTTAAAGACAGACAGACAGACAGACAGACAGACAGACATGTAATACTTTAAGGTTTATTTTTAACCTCAAGGGTTCTTGAAATAAAAATGAGATGGAAACATTCCCTTTTATTTTACAGAGCACTTTAGGGTTCTAGATACTTTTGTATTTATTTCTGAGTGGCTTTTAAGACACACACACACACACACACACACATATACAGATATTTGCATGGAAATTGTCGTAAATACAGTAAACAACAACCCAACAGCAAAAAAGGAACATACAATAAATTACAAATATATTGTATATATCACACAGTTCCTGTATTCATTCTATAATATATGAGATATCACACACAAGCGTATGCACCCCAAGTTTATTAGCACTCGCACCTGTTTTTAGGCAAGTATACAAAGCTAATGTTTTCCTCATTAGTGCAGTTCATGCTGGATTTTTTGACTTTCCTGTGTGTGTGTGTGTGTGTGTGTGTGTGTGTAGAAAACAGTTCTTATATTTGTTTCTAGCGGATTTGCGAGCTTTATTACACAACACTACAGTGTAAAGAATTTCTGTAAATTCAACAATACAATACAAATCTGCGCTTCCAACCTGTGTATTACATTATGATACTGTAGTGGGTGCTATTCTAGGAATTCCTTAAACACTTTGTTTCCCCCCATGGTTTTTATTGACTCCATATTCATATGCCATATGTTACAATGTAGTTGACAACATTGACACCTGTCATGTTCCTTAATTAACCAAGAAAACACTTCATACATCAAACTTCAGGCCCAGACAGTGATGCTAGAAGCCCCAGTTACTATCTTCTCAGATTAGTTTAGAACTACCATCAATCACAGGTGAGATATAAGCCGGGTGTACCACCTCTCAATCCAGCATGGAGCCCGAGGGTCAGAGGGGCCGCTGAGAGTTATCGCCCTCCAGATATTAATTCGTCTAAATCAAGGACAAGGCTATCCAGAGAAACCGTAGACCACCGCTCATCTGTGCCGTCAGTCACGGCATCCCTTTTTCTCTTGCCAGCATATCAATCATTCGATCAATACGACAGAGCCGTGGCAACAAAATACTGACGCTCGCTGTCAGCTCTATACTGTCCCTTATGTGCTGGAAAGATATTGATGATGCACATGTAGAGCATGAAGTAACACCATAGTGAAATCTACTGTAACCAAGTGCAAACCTTTAAACAAAAGAAAATCTGATGATAAATGACAACATGAGGTTATCCTGACCTTGTGTCCAATTCTAACTGTCGCTGTACGCACAGTATAAAATAGACAGGAGGTCAAAATCAAACTTAATGCTCATTAAAATCAATAATCTTCAATCTCTGGTTAGTTGATGATGAACCTATTGACTAAATGCATTATTAAATATATTTCCAGTCTCAGAGTTGGACTGTCTTAGAGTACCGTGCTCATGATTGTTACAGGAGATCAGCAAGTTCAGCCAATCAGTTACACCATTCAAAGCTTCGACCATCATAAGCATGACATTGTAGTCTATGCAGACTTTAATAAGCAGATAGATTAATGTGATGTGGCTTGACCACTGTGATGTGCTTTGACATTCTTTTCCTTGGATCTCTGCACCATGTTTAGTGAGCATCGATCTCTATTTTTATTTGTCCATGTTTCCGATGGTGGTCCACAAACAGTTGCACCCAGGTTCTTAGCTGTAGCTTGTGCTTTCACAAAACTGTAGTCACAGTCCTCTAATTTGCATAATGACCTAATAAGTACATTTGCATATCTTTATCATAGAACTGAAGGTTTTATGAGCATTATGTTTATTGAACTCATTTCATGTCCCTGTAAATGGAGAATCATAGTGGTCCTCAAACTGAACCTTGTGGGATGCCGTATTGCATTTTCTTTCTGAAGGATCTGAAGTATTTCTGTTAATACAGTTCATACAATTCCTTTCTTCTAAATATCTGTAGAGGTGACTAATATGTGCTAAAAGTGACCTTTTAATGCTTAACCATTACTGATTACTTTATGGCTAGAAAAAGACAGTTTGAAGTCGTTATGTTTTGCTTTGTAAGGCCAGTTCATCTTGCTGGCATTAATGCCAACAACAATAGCATATTACTGTCTTTATGTCCTGCTTCAGTTTCAGGATATAGAGCTACAACTATTTACAGACCTACTTTTATTTACTTATTTATTTATTTTTATTAGAAGGTGTTATCCAGTGTTCAGGGTAGTTATTTATTTTATTTTATTTTATTTTATTTATTTATTTATTTTTAACAAAGATATTTATGGAAGCTAGCAAGGAAGCATTGGTGCTTTAGTGCTAGCTAACAGTGACCAGCAGCTGTGCACTGAGCTAATAGAGTCTGCCACAGATTGTCTGGATAATGAACAGGAGTCGAGCCAAGAGATTTCAGAGGTTAGCTAGCAACAGCACTAGACTAAAAACAGCTAACATTATGTTATGGTTGATTTGCTGCTTTTACACCGAAGCAAAATCACTCGGACAGTCACTGACCCCCTGTGTAGCTAAATAAGTCCGTTTGAACAGTTTGCTCTAGTTTAGCCCTTTGAGCTTTTCCTGCATTTGTCCTATGGGAGAAAGTGCTTTAGGAGGTAGCCAGGTCAAAACGGAGGTTGAAAAGGCCCTAAAGACAGAACCTATTTTTGGTGCGTTATTGGGGACTGAGTAGGGAAAAGGTTGTGAGATAGAGAAAAAAGAAAGAAAGAAAGAGCTAATGGAGGAGCTGCAAGCCCTGAGATGCAGTCAGCACATTTTTATCAGCCTGATCGGCCCATGAATCAGGCTTTGTGCGGACTCCGAGGTGATAAATACCCGAGCGAGGGGTCTAACATACAAGATAGGCCTCATTGTTGGAGGAGCCTGGCCTGTATTTCACACGCCAGGCCTTATGGGTGATGGATGGAGTGAACCTGAGCAATATTTCTCTCTCTGCTCTGATCCTCAGGCTGTTGTCAGAGTGGAGAAGTAGGAGGTAGGCCAGGGAAAAAAATATATAAATATGGGCGTGTGAAGCAATTTGAGTGCAGGATAATAATAATAACAGAGAGAAATTTAAGTTTAAACTTAACTAACAAAGCCTGAGATCCAGTTTCCTCTGCTTATGTTGCTCTTTATCTGAAGGCAGTAATAATATAGGCTATTAATTGAAGTTGAGAATTGAGTTTGGGGAAAAAACTAATCAACGCAATTTTCCACTTAGCTACAAGACTAATTTAGCTAACATGTAATGAAGGTCTATCTCACCAGAATTAATAAGATTAGTCAGACTTGTTGACGCATTGTGACCTATTTGAGATCTTTAAACGTGTACAAAGCTTTATAGTATAACAATATTGAGGGGCGGGGTCAGATTCTTGTCAGCACACGATGACAACAATATAGTTCTACTAACGCACTAAGTGCCGTATAAGATGCTGGTGATGTTATTTCAAAAAGGGTGATCAATATTTACACATGGAAAGTTCCTCGTATTCAGATTCGGTTTACGCATGTACCTAAGTTGACTTTCTGGGTGTCCGATAAGATTAGTGTTAAAACGAGTAGAATTTGTAGTTATGTTTCTGAATACGGAATACAAAATCCACAAAAACTGACTATGCTAGTTATTATTAAAAAATGAAATTACAGACAACATATAATGTTATTTGAAGCAAGATATGAGAATGTATTTATTTACTGAATAGATTATCGAACCAGCAATTTCTCCAGCTGTAATGTTACAATCCATTCTATTATTTCAATTTCCAAACACATTAGACCCATGCAGATGAGATACCCCCAAAACATCCTCCTGTTGGTTCTCTAAAACGTATTCACGGATTATATGGAGCTTTTGTAAATGGATTTACGATGCAGAATCCCGCCACAGATCAGAACTGAGCAGATTCTTTAGGCAGGCTGGGAGTTTTAATCATTTGATAAGTTAACTAAAGCCATGTCGGGACTGCGAATTCAATTCAGGCCTGTTAGAGAGATAGAGAACTGTTCTCTTTTGCTGGAAAAAAAAAAAAAAAAAAAAAAAAAAAAAGTTGATGAATAGAGATAAGAGCACTTGCTAGGTTTGGGTCAACTTGAAAACTCAAGTGCTCCAGCACTCCTACTCTTAAATCACAAATTCCAACATTTCATCCGGCTTTGTGTTTCTAACATAATTTTTTTCACGCTGGCAGAGACAGTGACATGAGTAATGTTTACAATATGATTGTGATGAATAGCGCTTTTGATGCAATTATACCACTCTATCTTAAACCTGATGTGTTTACTTTTTATTTACAGATTCTACATTCTGAACACTCATTTTCAGGGTGCACACCCCTCCTCTTCCCCATGTAAACACTGCTGGTAAGTAGGGTTATGATACTCTAAATGCAGAAACCCAACAGTGTCCGGACTAATCTAATAACAGGCTTGAGGCGCTAATATAATTCATTTGTTTATACTGATTGAAAATGTCCGATAAGTCGGGTTAGCAGAAACCCAGGAGAAAGGGTTAAATAGTTAAGTATGACTACAACAATGTATACTGACTCCTATATTTCAAGTATAATTGCATTTTCTTCATTTCTACAGTTGAGTTCCTTCCAACAGAAGGATGTCACTTCTCTTTGGAAAATGACTTAATCAACGAGTACATTATTTTACATTAGGAAAAAAAAAAAAAAAAAAAAACACTTGTTATTGGGAAGGACAGGGCAATGTGACGTGAGTTCCTGAACACCCTGAATATTACTTTCCAATAACAGCATGTCTGGAAGTTTATAATAATAATAATAATAATAATAATAATAATAATAATAATAATAATTTATTATTATTATTATTATTATTATTATTATTATTATTATTATTATTATTATTATTATATTGATGATGATGATCATGATGATGATGATGATGATGATGATGATTTTTACTATTATTATTATTTTTATTTCTTTTATACCATAGCAATTTGCCAACAATTACATTTTGTGTCTTTATCAAACAACAACACATTTCAGTTTATAATCAAATTGAAGTTGTCGGAAACAAGTTACAGTTCAGGTCATAAGTTTACATATGCCTTGCAGAATCTGCAAAATGTTAATAATATTTTTTTTTTTTATAAAATAAGAGGGATCACGAAAAGGGCATTTTGGTGGTTATTTAGTCCTGTCCTGAATAAGCTATTTCACATAACATATGTTTATGTATAGTCAACAAGAGATTACAGAGCTCCAACAGAAAGTCAAGTTCCTGCTAGAGGTCAACAAGGTGACCTCCCAAGCCATGTACCTGTCTGAGTTCAACAAGGTCACCTCCAAACAAAGTTCCTGTCCGAGGTCGAAGAGGCGGTCTCCCAAGCCAAGTTTATGGCTGAGGTCAAAGAGAGGACCTCTCAAGCCAAGTTCCTGTCTGAGCTCGAAGAGACGACCTCTCAAGCCGTGTTCCTGTCTGAGGTAAAAGAGACGACCTCTCAAGCCAAGTTTCTGTCCGAGGTAAAAGAGATGACCTCTCAAGCCAAGTTTCTGTCCGAGGTAAAAGAGACGACCTCTCGAGCCAAGTCCCTGTCTGAGGGCAAAGATATGACCTCTCAAGCCATGTTCCTCTCCGAGGTCAATGAGACGACCTCTCAAGCCATGTTCCTGTCCGAGGTAAAAGAGACGACCTCTCAAGCCAAGTTCCTGTCCAAGGTAAAATGAGACGACCTCCCAAGCCAAGTTCCTGTCTGAGGTCGAAGAGATGACCTCTCAAGCCAAGTTCCTGTCTGAGGTCAAAGAGACGACCTCTCAAGCCAAGTTACTCTCTGAGGTCGAAGAGATGACCTCTCAAGCCATGTTCCTGTCCGAGGTTGAAGAGACGACATCTAAAGCCAAGTTCCTGTCCGAGGTCGAAGAGACGGCCAACCCAAACTCTGATCACAAGTTCCTATCCCAGGTCAAAGCATATCAGGTTCTTCTCACACCTGAAGCTGACGTCAGGAACAACCAAGTTCAGCCTGCAAGAGTCGAAGGAGGATGACGCTCCTCTTTCCTACTCCACTGAGGATGTCGCTCTGCCTTCCTGCTCAGCTGAGGACGCCGCTCAGTCTCCTGGTTCATGTGAAGACATTTTGCCCAGAGCACCAGCACCGCTGTGGGAGGGAGTGTATTTTGGCATTTTCCCATCCTGCACTGCAGCCTACAAACATGACCACCATGAACTACACTTCCCACACATTCACCTTCTCCGGAATTCTAATCACACACACCTGTTGCCAATCTCAAAATCACTTACGCCAAGCTCTAAAAGAGACTTTTTGAACACCATGACTTTGCGAAGTATTAGTGTTACGTCTGTCCCAAGTGATTATACCCTGTCCCTCGTTTTCTTTCATGGTTCTTGATCTTATTCTCGATTATAACCTTGCCATGTTTATCCCTGTTTGCCAATCATCTCAGCCTTGTTTCTTGATCTCGCTATTGTCTCGTGTTTTGGATTTGTCTGCCTGTCTATCTCTCATTAAACTATTATCTGCATTTGCATCCATCCTACCTTCATTACGAGGAATATGTGACATCATTTGTGTAAATTCAGTCATTATTGAGGACTATACGTAAACACCTATTATGTGAAATAGCTTATTCAGGGAACTAAAAAAAAAACAAACTGCTAAAACATTATGAACATTTTGCAGATACGTCAAGGCGTATGCAAACTTTTGACCTCAACTGTAGTTCTTGTTATCATTTGATATAGCAGCTATAAAGAATCATACCTTCATTTTTGGTCATTTAAAAAAAAAAAAAAAAAAAAAAAAAAAAAAACATCAAATGCAATGTCTTTCATATTGAAGACGTTCCTTGGTAGAAGATTTGACATCACAGCTTTAGCACCGAATCACTCACACTGGAGACTCCTTCCCTGATGGTTAAATAAACATTAAAAAGCATCACTATTGTAATGAAATTCTTTGTTAAATAACAACCCATTTTAATCCTTTTTTATTAGAAAAGTTTATCTACAGAGACTGCCACAGAGCTGATAGCAAATGAAGGACTATACCTTTCTTTTTTGATCATCTTTAATAATAAATAATTTGAAAATATGATAACATATCACGTGTATTATCTGCAGATGAAAACGTTGCAATATTAGAAATTCAAGAAATACACTTTATTACAGTAAATACATTGTAATTTATAACTCAGAGGTTGGGAACATTTTTTTTTTCTCCAGGGAATTAAAATTTGGATGCCGAATGCTTGCAGGCATGCACACCTTCGATGAGGTATGGTAGTGAACCGAGCTTGTTGTACAGTATGTACTGGCCTGACAATCATTTATATATAATATAATAAATAGAATAAATATAAATATTGAACAGCTTCGTTTCACTTTCATTACAATATTGCTAATAAAAGGATTTAAATAATCTATAAATAATTTTTAAAAAATCCCCCAAAAAATTAATAGAAATATCAGTTGTTGATCTTCCTTAGATATCATTATTGTTTTCTTGACAGAAGCAATGTTTTTACTCCCGCCTCCCCTCTCTCTTTCTCTCTCTCTCTCTCTCTCTCTTTCTTACTCTCTCTCTTGCTCATCCACATCTCCTACTCACCTTTTAATGTACGAGCGCTGAACCAAAGCGAATTGAATTATGGACCCGATCCAGCTCTTGCCCTTATGGAAGCCTTCAGAGGACAAAAGCCGAACGTTCAATGGAACAAAGGGGCCATTGAGTGCCCTTTGTCAAGCTGCAACACACACTCTGAGGTGCGTGTACCACCCTTGGGCCTTTCGGTGACAAGTGTGAGAGGGAGTTGTCCACCAGCAATGTACACATTCAACACATTTTGATGAGGGCAGTTTTTTTTGGCTACATCTTCTTTTTAATAATATTTGGAAGAAAAAAAAATTGCTGAGACGGGAGTCGAGGAGGCAATTAAAAACAATCTGCTGCATCGCTGCCTTCTGTCATCGCTTGTGAGAGGAGATAAGGTGCGAGCCTCCAAGCTTTTCAGAGCATTTACCACCCATAATCCTCTATTTACATGACGAATGGAAATGCAAAAAAAAAAAAAAAAAAAAAA
>JAFFST010045512.1:61251-71965 GCA_022414735.1 Noturus placidus
TATATATATACACATATAGATAGATAGATAGATAGATAGATAGATAGATAGATAGATAGATAGATAGATAGATAGATAGATAGATAGATAGATAGATAGATAGCACACACACACACACACATATAATCGGTGTTGATAAAGCTTAGCAAAATAACATTTAGATAATGGGAATCATAACGGTTTAAAAATAACAGCAGCTCAGAAGACTGAGAGAAGAAATCCGAAGAAATTAATGTTTCTGTTACAGATCTGCAGACAATGTGATGAGGCTTGGAATTTGTTTAACCTTTGCCGAGGTGCTTATTTTCAGGGTTAAATGTCAGAGAATAGTGTGGAAACTCCTAATTCAGTCTTGCACTTCTATAGGAAGCGTTTGGGATTTGGCCAAGCAAGGCAGTAATGAAGAGAGTATGGTGTTTCATTGATGGTCCTAGACTTTTTCATGATAGATGGAGGTAAGAAGATGATGAGCCCCCACACACACACACACACACACACACACACACACCCTCGCTATCGGTTGGAAACCTCTCACCTCCATATTTTCTTTTTTTTTTTCTCTCTCCATAAATCAATGCTATTTCTCACCGTTTACGTCTGTCTTTCGGTTTTACAATATTTAACCAAAGAAAAGTATTAAACGGAGCTTGTGACTAAATCTTGTAACTCTGTTGGATCCTTAAACTGTCAGGCAAATCCTTACAGCTCCAGTAAGAAGCAGTACTGAGTCAGAGTTGTTCGTAGTTGCTGCACTCAACTGGTCGTATTTTTGAGACAACCTCTGCTTGTTTGCAATGTAAGGGTAAATAACGATCTGGATGTCTAAATAAATACATCGGTTCCTTTACTCGAGAAACACTTTGCTTTTTTAAATGCTAATATTTAATCTATTTGAGGTCTGAGACACGCCAAGTTTAATCTAGACTTTGCCGTCTAGTCATAGCCAATGCTGTCTTCAAAACTGTGCATAAAAACACTTCATTTTTTTGATCACGAGATAAATGTATTTAACAAGATAAGCACAAATGTAGATACAATAAACTTTGTAGGCTGTAAATTGATGAAAGCGTAATGTGATTTACTTTTAACGATTTTTAACAAAACACATATGCCAGTCAAAAAACATCTGGGTTACGGCGTGGTTCACAGGTGCCGTTTTAATATCCTGCGACCTGCTTAATTGCCACATCACCTGATCATGGCAGGCCTATAAATAGGCATAATGTTACACAAGCTTCAGATTATGGTCACGTGCGATGTGCTTCCCACAGCGTGAAGCTCACGCAACGTTGAGTTCTTGTTTTGTGGCCACAAATGCTTAGCTCACGACCACAACTGCGTTTTGAACTGAGTGAGACAGTCGGATTAGATCACGGTGACCACACAAACCTAAACATGGAGATGACTGATAAATTTACACTTCAATCTTGACATAGATATATCATCACCTTGTGTCACGTTGTGCAAATTCTCAAAATAAATAGACTTTTTCCATTTGTTCCTGCCAAATAATTACCTGTAAGTCTGTAAGTGTGAAGTATGGTATTCCACAACATCATAATTTATGTACTCAAGTAACACAATTCATGGACATGGCATCTCATGGCCACGAATTATTACCCCGTGGTCTCAGTATACTAATTCATGGCCATACCTTATTAAATACTGTAAATTCACCATGTCGCTGCAGCAACTCTACAGTTAAGTATTCTAACATGATTCTCCTATAACATTTAAAAAGTAACTGCCTCCTGAATACTGCCTTTTTTAAAATGCATCCTGGACTGAATACAGATATTTCAATTTCGTATTCTGAATCATTCCTTTTCAGCTCAACCCTGGTCTTAGATGATCATGTTAGCCTGTGATCTGACCTCTGACCTAAATAAAAAGTCCACATTTTACTCTGCCGCTTAACTTGTCTCTATCCAGAGCTGTAATACAAAAACCTCTTCATCCTTCCGCCTCTACATGTGGCACAGCGTGTTCAGAGCCACTGTCGTATTTTTATACGAGTGATGATGGATGGAACGGCGATAAAACTTGACTTGACTTTGTTTAGTCCTCCATCAGTATTTCCACAGCGGTTATACGATCACTAAAAAGAGCCGCATTCGCACCCGTGGGGTACCCTTTCCGTTTTATGTTACACATCAGTGTTGTATCAATATTACGATACTCAGGCCTGTTTCAATGAGTGCAAGTGAGGAAGAGTGGCTTCAGGTTATGCCAGCGGTGCACTCCAGCTCATAAATTAAAAGGTGACGGCGGAAGAAGGCAGCGGATGATGGACTCGACCATCATGAAAGTTAATGGAGCGGTCAGAGATAGAGGGAGAGCATGCTCATTGGGATTAGATTTTTTATTCATCGCTGCATGATGGTTCCACTTCCTTGGAGATAGATGCTAGAGCTCTTCTATTGGGTTCGGCTCGAAATGACCATTCTGGTTTTCCATTAAGTGATTTTTTCCCCCCAGTTTCGGCTCAATTCTTTGACCTGATACCACAAATGAGGCTTCAAGTCACTGTCCTATTCTTTCCATCGCTTATTTATAGCCAAGTATGGGAAGGGCTTTTAGGGCTCCATTACCATCGATACTATTTGTATTGAATGCATTGGTTATGGATGGATCAATGCTGTTACTGGTATAGGTATTGGTCTGATACCACACTCATTTACTTGGAATCGTTTTCCTAAAAATAATGCACTGATCCACTACAAAAGTGCACATGATTCTATGTGACATAAGCGCAGTGTACATTGTCACGATAATGAACAGATGACACAACATGACAGCGCTCTTGATGTACTTCATGATTAATGAAGGCAATCAGAGCAAAGCAGACTGCAAACTGTGTTCTGTGAAACTACTAAAAGGATGAATTACAGCTTTTTATGGCAATACAACCAGCCTAATGAAAGATCTTATGGTGTGAAAACAATGGAGAGAATGAGAACGGTCGACCTGAGCACACACAACGTTACGTGTGAGCGTTGAGCAGTGAATCACTCATGCAGAGACACTACTGCATATAAGAGCACATCGAGACCTGTGCTTCCTTTGCATGCGAGTTTTAAACATAAAACTCAGCATGATAGGTTCCTCACTAGCAACTCTATGGCAAGTGCTAGCTAAGATTGCAGTAGTTGCTTGGTGGTTAAGGAACTGGGTTACTGATTGGAAGGTCGGGGGTTCAAGCCCCATCTCTGAAAACCTTCCACTGTTGGGCCCTTGTGCAAGACCCTTAACCCATGATACAGGGGTTCTCACCCCAACTTCCTAACATGCTGGATTATGTAAAGACAATATTTACAGACAATGCTAGGTGAGTAAAAACAACGTCTTAGCCAGTATGTTGTTCTTGATAATCACTGTCAGTCAGTCACTTTCAGATAATGACTGTCAGTCATTGACAACGAGGGACTCCGATGCAATGAAAACAATAAACGTACTTTACTTATACCTGTACTGAAGTATATACTGTAAGTGCTTTTCTGAAATGAAACAAACAGAAAAAGCCTCTTCTCCACTGCAACTCAGAACATATGTACTCCAACTTGTATTCAGTCAAGAAATTACTATAATGATCACTATAATAAAGTAGCATCCTTGTTGTTAAAAAAAAAAAAAAAAACAGCACTCAGAAATTTTCTGAAATTACATTACATTTATCAGACGCTTTTATCCAAAGCGACTTACAAATGAGAGCACACACACACCAATGGTAACAGAGCTGCATGCAAGGTGCTAGCTTGCCATTTTGGGCAACTTAGGGTTCAGTGTCTTCGGCATGGGATCATCCAGACCGGGATTCGAACCACCAAACCTACGATTAGTGGATTAGTGGACAACCCGCTCTACCGACTGAGCCACAGCCGCCCATATTGCTGTATAATGTTTCTCCAGTAGCGGTTCCTGACCATAAATTTCAGTGTGGCAGATTCTGGGTTGTTTTGTAGGATATATGATTAACCTACGATTGATTGACAAATGACTAAACACATGCAGAACACTTTTAGCAGAGGTCTAGAGTCCTTGTGTAATTCATCCTGAGGGTAACGCTCTAATGTTGATTAGCAAGTTAGCAAGATTAGCAAGACATACATACAACGAATGTTATATTAGAATGCACACATTAATGTAGCATTTTTGTGTTTGAATATTGATTTAGAATGTTATGGTCTGAAAAATAAATTAGAGGAAAACATTTTATATATTTGTTTTATTTATTTGTTTATTGTTATATTTTATTGTTTGTTCTTTTGCAATTTCCCTTTCTGGAATGTAGAAACTGGCCTATTCATATTTATTTACAAGCTACTTGCAAGAGCGTGTTTAAACTAATTTATGCTTTCAGACCGAGCCACTAATTTTCTTTAGGGAAGTTTTTTGAAAATACAGGAAAACGCGTGTTGTCGAATAAGATTGTGGCTGGCAGATGCCCTGTGAAATCAGATCTTTCTTTGGCATTGGCTATTACAGTGTCACACACTTCACATGTGATCTGCTGTCAGTTGGGTGCGCTTTGTTTTTTTTTTGCCAATGGAATCCACAAAGCTTCTTGTGACTCTGTGTGCTCCTACTGCATCAGTTCCTCGCTTTTGAAGCTGTGCATAGAGGATGTCAACACAGGGCATGACTAAATGAAATAGATCCAAAAGAAGAGAAATTAGTGATCGGGAAGCATACGACAGAAACCTTTACCCTCCCTAATAGTAACTGAATCAAAGCCTCAAGGTGACCGGATAGATTCAAGACATTCCAGTAGAATGGCTTGATTTTGATAGACGGTGTTGACAGAACTGAAATTCCATCGTGTCTGAGATGACCGTGGTAGCCGTTTCCCTACTGTTTCATCCAGAGATACTGTTCTTTTTGGAGACCTCGAAAAAAAAAAAAAAAAAGATGAAAAGCCACCAAGATCAGAGAAGAAACATCGGACAGGTGCCACTGCGGATAGAGCTTTCTCCATTATCACATTTAATTGGTGTGCATAGCAAAGCACACAATGTGCATTCGGGTAAATGTCCTGCACTTTCTTACGCACTCCTCCAGATGTTCCTCTCATCACACGAGCCCCATCAAATGTTTATGCAAGGAGTCTCCCCTCACTGTCAGGGGGGCAAACTTCACGCAACTGCTCTAATAACATCTTAGAGATCGATTCGGCATTGGTGTGACCATCAAGGGTTTTAAAAACAAAAGAATCGCTCTTGAACAGTGTTAGCGGGATCAATATAATGGAACACTACTACAAGTAGGCATTGAGTCGATATGTCTGTGGTTTCGTCACACTGAACAGACAGAAAAGCTGATGTTTTCAGATCACCTATAACGTGACCCTGCATTACATCAAGCATGCAGCCCAGTAATGTGTTCTGAATGCTTTTTAGATGCACCCTTAAAAACAGTGGCATTCTCAAGATGTTCCTGCATGATAGAGTCAAGGGGAGCTGTAAAATCCACAAGACCTCTGAAAACATCTGGATTGCTGGAGGTTTTCGTCCCATCGTGCCCACTAAGAGCTAACTCAAACGGCCAACAAAAACGTATACAGTCAATTAACTGAGAGAATGTGCCTATTTGTATCCACTACCTTATTGTGGTTTCCCAAAACAAGACTGTAGCTCTCATCTAACTGTGTGGCTATATTAGCTTGTCCAAGTAGTTTCATTGTACAGCTCAGATGAGCTTTGCTAGATTCATGGCTTTTTTTTTTTTTTTTAGCCTTTTCAGAGAAGTGCTTTAAATCCCACACACCTACACTACTCCACACATCCCCCTGTCCCCCTGTTAAAGAATGGAAAAAGCAAGCTGTTTCCCAAAAAAAAAAAAAAAACTATCATTGTGATTTCTTTGTTGTACAATTTTTATATCTTTCTCATGTCTGCCCATATGGCTCTCAATGAGAGCATGCTGCATTTCCATTTTTCACCACAGATTTACATTGAGAAAAATGTGGGGCGCTGTTGAGCTCGGGAGGACCCCGCTGCCCCACTTTCAACATATCCATCTCACTTTACGTCTTAAAATAGCCTAGAAACTCCCAAAATGTTTTTGAGATAATGGTGAACACATCGAGTTAACAATTTAGGGCTGATTAACATTATGATCATGAGAATGATAATGAGTCTATATTAATCACGTATACGTTACAGCACAGTGAAATTCTTTTCTTTGCATACCCCAGCATGCTAGGGAGCTGGGGTCAGAGCGCAGGGTCAGCCATGATATAGCCCTTCTGGAGCAGAGAAAGTTAATGGCCTTGCTCAAGGGCCCAATAGAGGCAGCTTGGTAGTGCCAGGACTTGAAACCCTGACGTTACCATCAGTAACCCAGAGCCTTAACCACTAAGCCATCACTGCCCTCAACAGTATACAGTTCTATACGGTTGTGCTTCTCATACCATCACTTGTAAAATTCTGTCAGCTCAGCATCAATGCAAATGAGGATCAATCCCATAATTCTTCAAGAAAAGCCTAAAATGTTCTATTATTTACTGTAAAATCCTAAGATGTGGTGTTAATGTCAATTTTCGCTCATGTCCATGAAAGGTGCCAATAATTTTGGAGCATGACGTCATAATCTGTTCTGCATTAAACACCAAACTACATTCGTATTTACTCAAATGCACGATGATTAGGAATCTTACATTATTTTCGCTCAGCTCGAAGACACGGGCATTGTTCGCACGAGTTGCACTCAATGTCAAAAGCAGTCTCCAGAATGAAACTTTTAAAGCCTCACAATTTTTTATTAGGGATGATAACATGCGGCGCCAAACGCAGAAATGTTCTGCGTTTCATTGCACTTTAAAACATGTCTGCGAAAAACAAATCGGTCAGCAGTTTTGATGTGTTATGCGGCTCTGATAATAAAAGAACTAAATATACATCCATCTAATAATTTCGACCCTTGCACTTCTGCTGCATTGTCCAAAGACGTTCATTGCCACATGAGACCCATGATCATAGGTCACGTGGGTGTCGTACACGTTCATTTATAATACTCCGAATGTATTGAAATAGCAAGGACAGTTATTTTTTTTTTGTTTTTTCTTTTGGTTTGAGATCGAAAAGAAGTATATGTGGCGATAGATCAGCTTTCCTTTCCTGATGTTTACACTTAAACTAGCATCTCTGTGCTTCTCTTTAGCTACTGTATACACTTGCAGGAGCTATCGAGTGTACACTAGTGTAGAACTAAATAAAGAGGGTTCTTACACGTCGTATGTCCTGGCTGAATGACTGCATTTCATATACGCACGTACATTTTTTTGAAGGAAATTTCCTTCAGTTTTTCCATACATTTAAACTTTTCTCAATAAACTCAAATGCCACTTATTCAGCTCATTTAAAGCTTCTTAGCTGCGATAAACTAAGAGCAGTTTTTTTTTTTTATCTCGACAGTTTTACAGCCTTTGCTTTTTTTCATAATGCAGACGCAGAGCAAAATAATAATAATAAAAAAAGTGTGTGTGTGTGCACGAAGGTGTGTGTGAATGACAAAAGAAAAAAATGCAGTAGCATGTCAGCAGTAGTGGTATTGACCAGCGTTATTTAATATACAACTAAAATTCAATTCTCTTCCTCGGACCACACCGCTGACCTGATAAGCCTAAACTCACAGAATCCTATTCACGCGAGAGATTAGTTCATTCAGCAAGAGCGAAACGGAAAGGTTTTCACTTAACGCAGGTCAGCATTTAACCCTCGACTGCACACATTGGGCTCATGGGGGGAAAACAAATTTTGTTTGGAGTTTGATAAATCCAAATGACAAACATTTAAAAAGATAATAATAATAATGTGTATTTTGATGTACATTTCCATATGCTAATACTGGTCATCAACACACATGGATGTATTTGTCCTCTATTTGGTGGAATTCAAAATGCTGTTCAGTTTGGAAAAGAAGAGGTTTATGGGAAGTGTTTTCATGAATGGGCATAATCAGGGAATACTAAAGTTTTGATTTGAATTTAAAAAATTTCCACGTTAATAGTATTTTGCCACATGGCAAGAGTGTGCAGCTGAGGGTTAGGTTTGGCTGCAAGCGACTGGAAGGTTGTAATGCTGGAGTTCAGCCTGGTGCTCCGATTGGATTCGGCCTTGCTTGTAATTTGCTCTGGATCAAAGTGAATAAATGTAAATGCACCATGGCGCCTCAGAGAAGCCTCAAAGTAGAAAGTTTGTGGGTATCTGGAAAAACCAGACACTAGAGTGGGAAAAAAACAACCTCAAAGAATTAGTCATTGTTAACTATTAATCATACACAAACAGAAGCTAAAATGAAAATATAATAATAAGTGAAGACTCAACAAGATTTTCTGCTTTTTCCCCTCCACCTTGAGAAACTGACAATTTAAAGGGTGTGTTTATTTTTCCTCTGAAAAGTTCTATTGAATGATCAGCTTTATCCTATGATGAAACATTCCTTATCCTGATGGGCGTGGTCTCTACCAGGATGATTCCACGTCCATCCGCTGAATGGTTTGATGAAGATTATGCTATGGCCTTCACAGTCACCAAATCTCAACCCAATTGTCCCAATGAGAGGTTTTGAAGCGATGTGTTAGACAACACACCAGAACCAAAATAATCAAAAACACCAACTGAGGGTAATATGTTTCGCTAGAACAGTGTTCACTGCTCCAGTAGAGTTCCACAGACTTTAAAAGGAATGCCAGTGAGTATTGAAGCTGTTCAGGGTGGCTTGTGATGGCCTGACGCCTTAATAACATGCCATGTCATTGCAAAGCCCCCAAACGATATTTTGGCGTAAATCAAGGTTGTCTCTGCAAGGAGGTTACTACTTGGTGTCATGAAGGTGGAGGAGGCAAGAAGTAATCGCTAGAGAAGTGCTTTATTATAAAAAAAAAACAAAAAACCAAAACACAGGTAAGCATGAAAATACGGTTGCTGACACAGAAAACAAAGAAGCTAGGGTTTTGGCAAAACACAGGCAGGAAACAAAGAGCAAGATACTTACAAACAAAGAACAATAAATTAACATCCCCACGTGACTCCAAAACCTCAGAAACAGTCGAAACATTCCCAATAGTTCAAACACTCACGCGCCCCTTGCGTAGAAACTCAGGAACCTAAATAGGTAGCCTGACAAGGGCTAAACAGAAACACCTGGGGACTCGTGAGTACTTCTGGCATGAGTCAACAGAAGGGGGTCACATGACCGGGCAAAGTCTGTGGCGTGGCGCCATCTGCTGGCCAAGGCATGACACTTGGCCCTAGATGGATCTTTCAACAAGGTATCACAACATGTCAACACAAAAATAGGTAATAAGTCTCCAGATTTAGAAGAAGTTTAAAAATGTTCCACATGGAGAAGTGTCTCCATTTGAATTAGACATTACAGGAAGAAGCTCAGTGCTGTTATATTCTCCATAGAAGGCTTAATGTGATATTTATTTTGGGGATGAGAATAACTTCAAAACTTTTTTTTTTTTTTTCCCTGAGCCACAATTTCTCATTACTATTTTGAGTCAATATTTAACCAAGCACAGTCTATCTCTAAGTTTAATTTATTGAATTTTATTGGAATTCAGCTGATAAAGACACATATGTTACAGCCTTATTCCAAAATGGATTAAATTCATTATTTTCCTCAAAATTCGACAAACAATACCCCATAATGACAATGTGAAAAAAGTTTGTTTGAAATCTTTGCAAATTTATGAAAAATTAAAAACAAAAAAAAAAATCACATGTACATAAGTATTCACAGATTTTGCTCAATGCGTTGTTGAAGCTCCTTTGCTACAAGCTACAAGCTTGGCACACCTATTTTTGGGCAGTTTCTCCCATTCTCCTTTGCAGTACCTCTACAGAGTTGCTGTACTAAGTATGAATAATTGTTTGCTTCCTAATTATGAACTTCCTGGATGGCCATGTCGGTCATCCCAATAACCCTTGAAACAAATGTTACAGCACTATTAATGTAAATCTGTGATTCTTTACTCTCACCAACCACAGAAGCTTCAATCAATCAATACTTTGAGCAACCAAAATTATAAATCAAAATAACGAGGACAATCATTCTGAAAAAATTGTATATTTGCACATGCAGTGTTTAACAATCACAATTCTCTTTGCTCGTGCTGTTGTGCTTAGTAAAGCTTGAGTAGTATGGCAGGTTGGAGGTCTTGGACAGACGGTTATCAATCAATCAATCAATCAATCAATCAATCAATCAATTAAGCTTGTTCATTGTAATAAGTAATTGTGCACCTTCCCAGAAGTGCACTTCTTCGATCTTAGATCTAACTGGCAAATTTCATCTGGTTTGAGCAGTGTTTTATCATGTTTTTAATTGACCCACCATTCCATATAAATCAAGTGATTTATATCAAGTGATTTTAGGCTGCACTTCCATCCTACAAGGGATGTATGATCATGATCACCGCTTTCAATCTAAAACACACTCTAAATACCATGAAGTCAGCAGTTACTGTCACCAACGTTGGGGTCCATCAGTCGGATCCCAGCTATACGTGGCATCCAGAAAGTATTCACAGCGCTTCACTTTTCCCACATTTTGTTATGTTACAGCCTTATTCCAAAAAACGGATTAAAATTCATTATTTTCCTCAAAATTCTACAAACAATACCCCATAATGACAATGTGAAAGAAGTTTGTTTGAAATCTTTGCAAATTTATTAAAAAAAAAAAAAAGAACATGTACATACAGTGG
>JAFFST010045512.1:95083-124212 GCA_022414735.1 Noturus placidus
TATATATATATATATATATATATATATATATATATATATATATATATATATATTAGCGTCAAAAGAGTGTGAAAAAGACAGGCTGGTGAGGCAATTAATCCTTATTTCTGCTATAATGCAAGCGGTAACTGAAACTAGCATGTTCTGTAGACAACATTAAAAGTAAGTAGAGAGTGTACGAGTCTTTCTTTTCTACCGCTAAATTTCATTTGCTTTTTAATTATGGAGCCTGTGTGTGAAACATTTTTTGCAAAAAGACACAAATAAATCAAATTGAGCACACTGTGCAATGCAGAGCTCCGAGAAATCTCCTCTCAAGCTGTTTGCATCTTCCGTTGCTCATAAATAGCTAGCTTTAGTGCGTTAACGGTGCGACAGATGGCATATCGTGAAAGTTTACTAACTGCGGCAAGACGAACGTCTCCCGACAGTCTATAATGAAGAAAATGCTGTTAACCGAGCACAAATGCAATGGCGTTTCCAACACCCCTTCCCTCCCATTGTAATTCCGCAAGCATAACTCTCGCAAGAGTTTAATTACATATACAACAGCACATTCCGAATGTTTTGTAGGTTTTACAATTCAATTCACACCAGAGAGTCGGTGCAAACAACGTTTTTGTGCATTTGTGTAGCTAATTTATTGTGTTTGTTTAATAGGGATGTTGCATATTAATAATCTGCTGCATGTGAGCCAGATCCTGTGTTGGCCTATGGAGATAATTATTTTTTCTTCCCCGTAGCAAACGAATGTTAAGCCGCAAAACAAGCAAACCTAAAGACCGTCAGTTCCGAGTTCCTGAAATCTTCGCGGTGTTGCACAGCTGGTGAGTTTCTCTCAGGTGCTTTGAACGATACAAGCTGTTTCTCCCTCATTGAGTTTAAAGGCACGTTACCTGCAAACAGAGGAGCAGCGGCATCTGTGAGGAAAAAGAGAAAGTCGGCGCACCCCCACGCGGCCCCGACGACACACAACGATTCGAACGGATGCCCACGACTTCACCGGGAAAATAAATAAATAACGTGAATTCTGTGTGCTCGGGGGCTAGTTGTGCGAAAACAACACATGGCACCATATGCCGAAGATCTGCGGCAGAGACTGAGCGATAGAGATGTTGCGCGGACGAGCATGGTGAGTTTTATTTAAAGAAGCTGGAGCCAAGAAATGCAGCGAAAGCACACGAAGACAAGCTTGCCGAACACTGTTTATTTTACATGCGGAAATTGTCACGGTACGGAAATCAAGGGGTATGGCATGTGTGGCACAGTAATACTATAGGATACACTAATAGTAGACAAATACACAAATAAAACCATATACTTATCGATTATGGTTAGTTCTCTCCGATGAGACATTATTTAACATTTATGGAAGGAGTCTCCAGTGTCAGAACTTTGTAGCAGTCATTAAGGCATGTAGAACGGCATGGGCGGCTGTGGCTCAGTCGGTAGAGTGGGTTGTCCACTAATCATAGGGTTGGTGGTTCGAATCCCGGCCCGGGTGATCCCTTGCCAAAGTGTCCTTGGGCAAGACACTGAACCCTAAGTTGCCCCCGATGGCAAGCTAGCACCTTGCATATCAGCTCTGCTACCATTGGTGTGTGTGTGCTCTCATTTGTAAGTCGCTTTGGATAAAAGCATCTGCTAAATGAATAATATAGAACAATTTCCATTTTTTTCGGTAACGTGACAAAACAGCTCCATTTTTTTTGTAATTGTTGGCAAATTGCCATTGTATAAGAAAGAATAGAACACTTTGGGATGTGCTGTTATAGCAAAATAATCAACTTTGAGGTGGTAAAAGCAGCACCATTTTACTTTAACATAACATTCATTAGATGACGGACTCGTTAAACATTAACATTTACTGTAGCTACTGTGCTGGGAATTGGCAGTCCCCTGTCTGAGGCAGTCCCCTGTCTTGTTTTTTTTTAAAGCATAAATTAATTCACAAACGGTAAATATTATGCATCAATCATTCGATATTGACTGAATGGATTGATTTCCACTCTAATGTCTTTCTGTATAAAGCTGAAACCCTGAAGTGCAGATTTATTTATTTTTTTTCTCTGCCTGAGTTGCCCACACATATTTTTTCCCCTAGTATTCATAGTTCATGTTTGGATTATGACAAATTCTCTGCTGCTTTTATAAAGTGGATGCTGGATGTCTCTAGCGGATGATTGACAGGCTTTCAACAAGCTCCTACTATGTTTGAGAAATGAAATATTTTCTGTAGGCGATAATGCAGCAGCGGTAAATCCACTGAGACTCTCTGAGTCACTAGAGTTTCAACATGGTGACTAGGCATCTGTGACATGACAGGATATCCACTAAAGCAGTAAACTTTTTATTCTTTTCTTTTTTTTTTCATCAATTATTAAGTACTTAGATGACACCCCATTTTAGTGATGGGCGATCTGGAATTGATTCACAGATGAATACGTATGCAAGGCACTGCAGTGTTTGAAAATAAGCATAACAATATATTATTCACATTTCTGTTTTAAAATTAAAAGTAAAATACTCAATTACAATACAGATACTTGAGCATGAAAAAAAAAAAAAAAAAAAAAAAACTGACTTAAGTGCAATAACTTCCCAACACTGTCACACTCGTAGTGCCTAAACTTGAACATCCCTTTCTATTAAGCCTGCAATTAATTTCCATGCAGACAGCATGTGGGTGGCTTTGACAGCTCTTCACGTATATTAGTGAACTACATCAGATTAAGAAACAGCACTTGCGTTGTTTTAAAATGCCGTATGCAGGTGGAAATCTGCAAAAGTGTGTGTTTGTGAGGGAAAACATGGCGAGAGCGATGCTTCCAGAGAGAGCTCAATCTGTTCGACGAGCCCTTCAGAATTACCATGGACTCGACTCTCCAGCTGAACAGTAGTGCAATTACACAGCGTAAACCACTTATGCTCCTTTTTCTAATTGCAATCCACCTCTGAGTAAAAAAGCACAGCCCCTTTAGCAATTAATTGCGCCTCTCATCATCTGGAAAATTGTTAAATGCTGAAAATAAATCATCTGGAAAATGGGTATGGTTGCATTGAAACAGATGTGATAGGGTGGGACTGGAGGAATGGTAAGGTTGCTTCAGGAATTATACACAAGAAGCACTTTACATCCTTTATAATTTAAAATCTCTTCCAATTAATCATAATCATTAATTGTCTAAATGTAGTTGAAAAATCGAATCACTTATCAGTGGATCCCATTTGGGAATAACAATGAATATTTATGACACATTTATTTGTTCATCCATTTTTCCTTGTGAGGGTTGTGCTAACAACATGCTGAAAAGGTCAGTCAGAAGCAAACTGTGAGATATAATCTCTCCAATGGGTCCTCGGTCTGCCTCGGATACCATATCCAGTGGAATGTACCTTATGCAGCTCTGACAGGACCTGGTCAGGGGGCATCCTTTATGGTGCCCAAACCACCTCTTGATTCAGAGGAGCAGTGGCTCTACTCTGAGGCTCTCCCAGATTACCAAGATCATCACCCTATCAAAGATAGTACTGCCTGCACTCAAACTGTTCTCCTGCTTCAGGACCACAAACCAGTAGAGCCATGGTAGCACTGCTGCCGCTGACCTGATCCCATCAGGAAACCTGAACACCCCCACCAGGTGCATGGTCTTTCCCCTCATCTGACGAGAGCATACCACTCTTTCCCAGGAGAAAACCATGGCCTCAGACGTGTAAGTTCGGAATTTTCATCCCAGCCATTTCACATGTGCATGTTGGAGATCCAGTTCAGATGAAGCCAAGAGAAAAACATCATCAAGCCCCCATAGTGGATGCCTCTTCATGCCACAAGCAGCAATAGAGACAAGATGGAGACAGGGCTTGACACGCATAAGTTTGAAATCTATTCAAATCCAATCTCATAAAGTATAAAAACAGACATAGTTCTGAGGTTCAAAAGCCTGAAGACACGATCTTGTGATCTTACCCCGGGGGTAGGTTAGTGTAAATATTTAATAAAGCACTTCAAAATGCATTAAATACACTTTTTCAAGCAACGAATAGCAAAAAACATAACTTCGCATTATTCATGGTCATCCTGGTCAGGTTTTATGTGGATCTGAAGCCTATCCAAGGACCACTAGGTGTGATGCAGAAAAGCATTCTAGATGGAAACACCAGTCCAGTGTAAGGCATCATGCACAAACACATTCATGCCTAAAGGCAATTTATCTGAGGTAATCTACCTATTGGCCTGTTTTTGGAAGGTGGGAGGAAACTGGAGAACCCAGAGGAAACCGATGGAGGAGAACATGCACAGAAACTCTACACAGACGGTGACCCGAGCTCAGGGACGACGGAGCTGTGAGAAAGCAAATTTTGAAGTGGTCAGTTGTTTGTTCACATTCAGAAGCAGAGTTATGGTTATAGTAGGAAATATATTTTGTGAATGATACTCTAACCAGACAACATTGAGGATCAGAGGGTAGTGTTGCCACCAGGGTCACCCATAGCTCCATGTTCCCCAAGCTCATGTCTAAGACAGCCTACAGGAGGAATGTTGATGAAAAAATAATTACATGTTGGTTGAAATGTTTGTTGTGTGGTTGTTGTTTTCTTTTGGATCAACACAGGTTCAAAGCAAATCCCTCCTTGCCTTAGTACACCATAAGGCTACCAAATGCATGACCTTTGAACTTTAGAGCTCATTAGAAGTTCTATTTCCAGTGCAGAGTAGATATTATATCCCCAAATTCTTAGAAAATGAAGGACACACATGCCCTAATGGGATAACGGCTGCATTGAGTCATTTTTATGGTGTTTGTGCCTGAGAAGAGAAGCGTGTGGGTGTAAAATGGGTTGGAAAAGAAAACAGTAACATATGTTTTCATTTCAATCCTGTTTCACTATGTTACCTTCCCTCTGGCCAACAAGCCTTTAGACCTTCACACCATCGTGGTGGTCCTAATCCCTCTTTTTATTTTCAGGCCAATGCCTAAATAATGTGATCAGAAGAAAAACTGCTGATTTCTCTTCACATACACAGTTACTTCTTGTAACTATATTCCTGTATGAGGTCATGCTGTGAAAAGAAAAGCTGAAATAGCCTGAGAATGCTGGAATTAGTATGCAATCTTTCTCCCTTTTTTCTGCTTGATATAAGTGGAAAACAGGAACACACTTCAGATCATGGAAGTGTGTAGTTTTCAAAGCTATATACAGTCTTGTGAAAAAATAAGTACACCCCATGGACATAGTTGGCTTTTTATTTTGACATAGTTTTTGTACAAGCAAAGATTTGATCTTCTTTGAAATATTGCCTCTAAATGAAGTTGATACACTTGGAACTAAATCACAAGGAACATTGCTTTTTTAATCATTTATTGAACAGAAATATCAAGAGATGTGAGATTATTCTGTGGGAAAAGTAAGTACACCCTTGGCCTCAGAAGATAGTATTGCCCCTTTAGCAGAAATCAATTCTTCTAGGTGTTTTGCAGAATTGTCCACTAGGCTCGCTGGAATTTTTGACCGGTGTTCCATGCAACATTCTTTCAGTTGCAAGATGTTTGAGGGTTTGCAGGCATGTACAGACCTTTTCAAATCCCCCGACAATATTTCAATGGGATTCAAATCCAGGCATTGACTAGGCTATTCCATAACCCTCCATTTCTTCTTTTTGAGCAGTTCCTTGGTGGATTTGAAGGACCAACTTCAACTTTCAGACAGCTGTCCTCATATTATCTTCAAGCACTCTTTGATATGATGCAGAATTCATAGTTGAATCAATGAATGCAAGCTGTCTGGTCCATGAAGAAGCGGAGCAACCCCAAATCATAACATTTCCACTACTGTGCTTCACAGTTGGTATGAGGTGCTTCTCCTGAAAAGCTGTCTTTGATCTGTGCCAAACATGTCTGCTGTTACTGCGCCCAAACAACTCTATACATGATTAGTCTGTCCAGAGAACACTATTCCAAAAGGGTTATATGCTTATTGGCAAAGGCTTTTTCCTGGCATGACTCCCAGGTCACATGTGGGCAATCTCTTTCTGATTTTAGAAATCAGCATCGTTTGAAATCTGCACCGTTTGTAGATTATTTTCCTTACAGTGGAATGATGTATTTCAAATAATTTGGAGATATTTTTAAATCCCTTGCCAGTCTCAAAGGCATCCACAACCTTTTTTTTTCCTTCTTGAAGGCCTTACAGAACTCCTTAGATAATTGGAGAATAAATAAGACAGCTTCACTCCCTAAGCAAGTTCTAATCACTGGCACTCAATCTTCAACACCTGATTCTAGTTTTATGGATTTGAAGGTGTGATAAATATAGGGGAGTACTTACATTTTCCATGTGACTGATCTGTTTGTTGTTCATGTAAATTGTGAAAATTACTACAAAATGTCAGTTGTATGTGTTATTTGATGGAGTGCATCAACGTAATTAATGGGCACTGTTTCGAAGAGAATAATATGTTTGCTTGGCCAAATATGTCAGAATAAACAACAATTTCCATGGGGTGTACTTATTTTTAGTAGAAAATGTCACAATTTCACCATGTAAAATGTTTTTTTTTTTCCCAGTCTAACACACGCATTGCTGATCTTAAGGATCAGGACAACAACAACAACAACAACAACAACAACAACACACAAACACACACACACACACACACACACACACACTCACACACACACACACACACACACACACACACATACACAGAGGGCCATGCTTACAAGGCAAATAAACAGTATCAAGATTAGTACTCTTTTATAAGTAATTAATTTTCTGATTTATTTTCTTAAATCCTTTTCATTCTTTTCATGTATTTACCATGACAGTGTATTTATTGGAACAATAGAAAATTTACATTACATTCCACCTATTTTGTCTCCCCAGTTTGTTATGTAAATATTCACAAAACCCCTGCTCTCATGAGATCTTTCTTAGAAAATGATTATAGTTTGTCTTAGTTTGTCTTTGGGCCATATTTCTATGCTAATTAATCTCAAATTATTGTTGTTAATCATTGGGACAGTTGTTTCATAATTGGGCTATGCGCTGTGGCTTCTACCAAAGCTAACATCACTGAACTCAGAAAGTAATTGCTTCATTATGGCTTTATTTTAATTACCCTTCCACAATAAATCTAATCATGACATTTCGCAGTACGATTGGAAATTGGCCTTGTTCATCATCTTACATCTTACGTAGGTACTGATTAATCATATAATTCAAGAAGAAAAAGAAAAAGCTTACTGGTTGGCGTGTGCTCTAATAAAGTCATTAAGCACTTGTAAAAAGCAAAGAAAAAATAAAACAGATAATTGTACTACAGTTCAAACTGTGTTATTTGCCTATTCGATTCAAACTCATTTTAATCCTTTGATTCATCTGCAGACAGTTAAAAAAGGTGCTTGATTCGTACATCCTGTAATAATAATTAGCCTCTGAATCAACCAGTTCAAAAAGGAAACCTCAAAAACCTCGGTTTTCCCTTCATTCTAGTTCAAAGAAAGCGAAATATTTAAAAAAAAAAAAAAAGAGTTGAAGAACAGCACGACAGAGTTTCTTTTGTTCATTTCTGAAGCCCATAGGAGGTAGATTATATGCTCATGGGAGAAAAAATCTCTCTGCTTGGTATTCGAGTAAATGTCTTTCCATTTCAATGAAGTGAAAGGTCAAACAGCCAAATTCAGAATGGAAAAAGTTCAAGCTTTATTGGAGCGGCATTACACACCAAAGTGCTTACACAGTCTGACTTGAATATCATTCTGTTCACTTCCAATCCAGTTTAACTCTATTATCTATTATATATACTGTACCGATGTGTACAGTGTAACATTTTTTTTTAAATGTTATTGTTGTTGTTGTTGTTGTTGTTGTTGTTGTTGTTACATCACCAGTATGATGACCAACAGAATGGTCACATTTTACTCAAGCTAATGATCTGGAGGGTCTTTATTTGGAACACAGATATATTTGGCATCACATACCAACATGTTTTATCACTCTTATACTTAAGCAGTAAACCATGAAACATTTTTTATTATCCATTTACATAAAAAATTGAAGGATGTAGAACGTCTGTGAAACGTGTTAGTTTGTGTCCGCTGTATGAGTCAACGTGTAATTTACTATAGAAGCAATACGTTATTAGGACGAGTACATTGATGGAAAACTTTGCGGCTGGATCTAGAAACACCTTCTGACCAATCGGAATCAAGATTTCAACAGCACCTGGTGGATCAGAGTCGCTCTACAAAATGATTGGCATGTGAGTAGATCTTCTTGGATGTTCAAAACGTCAGGCCGATTGTATTCCATAGCAAATGGTCATTTATTTTACACCAGGAAGTATTTATATTGAATGAGAAGCAGGTTTTTGGGTGAGCTTGATAGGAGATATGACCATACGAGACTGTAGTTATTAAAGATTTCTCACAATAAAAAAGTGCCCTTACTCCAAAATCTCCATTCATTATAATACCAAAACACATTCATTATAACCGCACATTTTTACATCTATGAGTGATCGGATATGACGCTTTAGGGAAACATTCCGTGCGACAAGTTGTTTACACTTGGCCACACCCACTTCTTGTTTACATCCAAGTACAGATATTTTGAGCTGCAAACATATACAGCTACGGATACGTTCAATGTGTTACACCCCTAATCTTCCCACAAACAAGTGCACCAGTGAGAGAGAAAAGAGATGCCATGTTTCTACTAAGCCAACTTCAAAACCATTACTTTGAGTATCTTTAAAGCGTCCTCGTGTAAACGAGTGGTCAGAAACAGAAGCTTCAATCCCAGAGAGAGTGCAGTGCTCACTAACAAACCCAGGAGCATCTGTCCGGGGCCATCATGCGGCAGAGGAGTAAGCAATAATGCATGCTTTTGTTCCAATTTCCCAGCCGTGCAGAGGGAATAGAAAAATGTCAAGCTGCATTCCACTCAGGCGCACGAATAATTACAGAGGCAGCGGATGCAACAGGGGGGCGACGACCTCGTCTCTCCCCTTTCCTGCGCAGCAAACAAAACAACGGCTGCAAAGATCACCTCGTGCTCCTCCACAACGCAAAATGCTGGGGATGAACAGCAGTGTGGGGTGTAAATACTTATTTAACACTTACTGCACTGTATATCTGTCAAACCAGACCAGCGCTCATTGTTTAGAGGAGTTTTATTCTTCCAATCCATGAGTATCTAACCTAAGAATATAGGTGGATGGGTGGATTATACAGAAACTATATCTGAAGAACTCTCCATTTAATTAACTTAATATGTTTTTCATAGTGATTCTGAATGATGGGAAGTTCTCAGAATTATTAGTGTGTGATTGAAATGTGATGTCACGTGACAGTTCTCAAAAAAATATTGAGGAATACTTCTGGGTCTTATTAGTCCATTAGTGGGCATAGGACTACCGGACTGTTCTAGCAGATGTACTGTATTCCCATGCCTTCTGATACTGGACCTTAAAACAAAATCGAAGCAAGGAAACGAGGATTTCACCTTTCCATTTATCTCTCCTACGCACTTGGGAGGTGAAGCTCCTACTGACACATTCATTTTTCTCTGCCATGTTCCCCAACAAAGCACCACCTTTCTGCTTGACACAAACACATTTAATATCTGAGGAACACTGTGCACAAAGATACCAGTCCATCAAACCCTACTCACATGTTCACACTAGACACAATTTAGTGTGGCCAATCCACCTACTAGTATGTTTTCTGCATCCAAAACTCAATACACAACATGGCAAATATGAGTATGCTAAGCTAATAAGCAATAGTAGCCTGTGATCGACGGCTGGAATCTTACATTAAGTTGGATAAAAGAGGGAAAGTGTGTGGTAAGTACTGTATACACTTTTAATATTGAGTATCGTTTTGCTAGATGGTTACCTCACAAATCTGTTCATCAAATCACATGCAGTACAATCTGTGAATGCACGTATGCTCTGGATATCGTACAAACCGATGCTTTACTGTACGTGGAGGATTGATATTTCACTGGAATTAGTGGATTGATTCAGTTCAACGTTTGATTCATGGAAACAGACAATCAGCCACAGAAATTGATCTGAACTTTTTTTTTTTTTTTTTTTTTTTTTAAACATTGATTTTGTTTTGTTTTTTTTTTCCACTCTCTTTAAAGTACTTTCTTTACTTTAGTACAGTCTTTATTTTATTTAACAATGGGAGTGATCGAACAAGCTCTGAGTTCATATTGGACACGCAATAATAAAGCCACACTACACCTTAATTTGGCTCAAAATGTAATACTCTACTGTAGAAACCTTGTATAGCTTCTATTTCTGGTGAAACCAAACTGTGCACAAGTGGAAGAGTAATTTGACCAACACCCCATGTTTTATCCACCCTGGCAGCTCAATCTCCGAACTGTGTTTGAAGTGCAGTGTGGCAACACTAATGGCAAAGTCATTCCAGCCGCCCTGACCCAAGAGTTGTCTTGAAAGCATGGTTGATTTTTTTTTTTCTTTTCTGTGACTTTCTGTGTATCCTTTCATCACACAGAGTGGACCAAAGGAGATCACATGCTTCTAGCAGCTGTACAAAGAGGCCATGACCTCTTGTGATTTGTCATTAGATTTTCTTTAGGATTGTGCATATTATCACGCTGTGTGAGAGAGGGAGGACAGAGGCTAGACATGTATCACGGTACAACCGCCGTACTGTTGAATTCTCGAATCTGATTTTCTATAACAGCAGCTCAGACGGTAGCAAAATCACACATTTACACAACCCCAATTCCAAAAAAAAAAATTGGGACGCTGTGTGAAACTTAAACAAAAACAGAATGCAGTGATTTGTAAATCTCATAAGCCCATATGTTTTAGAGCAACATATGCGTCCATCCAGATTCCATCCCATCTTAACTTCCCTGCCTCTCTAAGATCCTATTTTTATACCAATCATCTTACTGACCTGTTCCCAATGAACCTAATTAGTTGCAAAATGTTCCTCCAACTGTTTCTTTCTAGTAACACTTCCAGCCTTTTGTTGCACCATCCCAACTGTTTTGAGACATTTTACGGCCATCAAATTCAAAATTACCTTCTTTTTTTTTGTAATTGTACATTTACTTAGTTTAAACATTTGATATATTTTCTATGTTCTATTGTGGATAACGTACGGGTTTATGAGATTTGCAAATCATTGCATTCTGTTTTTATTGACATTTTTTATTGACATCCCAACTTTTTTGGAATTCGGGTTGTACTAATATGCTTGCTCAAACATGTTTCTGTTCCTGCAAGAGCAGCTGATTTACAGCTGATTTAATCATAAGTTTACATATATACATATAATTTTAATAAAAAGAAAAGAAAAGAAAGCTAACATCACACCTCACTCTAAGTCCAGTAATTCAAATACAAACAACGGTCATGCTGTTCTAACACCTTTTCCTGTATTGTAAGGAATTGTATGTCAATCTACTCTGTAAACACAAACTCCAATAACAAGCAAATATACTGTACATATTGGTCGAAGTGATGGACTGTGCTGTTCATATATATACGATTGATCCGTCATTGTTATGATTTTGTAACTCAGCCATAAAGCCCACCGTCTTTCATCTAATAAACTAGAGAAAGGGTGAAGAGTTGTGAATTAGATCTAAAGGGGAGGCAAGAAACCTTGAGCGATGCACTTCCCTGACCTCAGCCTCGGTCAATAAAACCGTAACAGCAGGCCTGAGGATATTGTGGAAATCACAGCTAGAGCCAGGAATATCAGACAGAAATAAAAGAAATAAATCAAACCGGATTTTACAATACAAGACGGAAGATGAAGCTCGAAACTTGCAAATCTCTGAAACATAACGCTTCCTTTGTGGGCAGTGACTGGCTTAGAAGCACATATACTGTACTAACTGTACAATGGTAATTTCAACAGTGTAGTCAAATTCTGATTGGTCAGTAGGTCATTGGTCATTCATTTTCTATAACTGCAGGCCTGACATATCACGGGTATAGATCAATGAGGTCAGTTTGTATGGTCTTGACATATTGGAAATTTTTATATTTATCTAATAACATTTATGGAAGGAGTCTCCAGTGTCGACATTTTGTAAGTTTTTCCGACATGGGTTAATCATCATGACAGGAGATTATGCTTTGAGTTTCTCAGTAAAATGCAAAGTTTTTTTTTATTATTATTAAGGGTTGTTGGGTCAGGCTTTTATAAATAAAAATGATTAGCAGTGGGAAATTGGTAAATATATAAAAGGAGTGAAACAATTCAGAACTTGCTGCTATAGGAAAATAATTTAAACTTCATGTTGGTAACAGAAACTTTCCTTTGCTAACACCGTAGCACTAATTAATTTCCTATAAGAACAGCATGCCATTAAAGTCTTTTTATTCCTTACTTACAGAATATTGTTATTCATCCATTGCCAATTTTTATTTTTTTTTAGAAATAATGCAACTTTTTTCGGCTACTCTACTTTTGACCTGACTGTATAATGTCCAAGTTTATCTCTGTGTAGTGCTTAAATCTGTAAAATAATTCATGAGTTTGTTCATAGTTTTCCACTTCTTTTGACTTGACTGACAGTATTTGGACTGTTTATACTCCCTAGCCAATCATATCACATAGAAAAGAGATATGGATGATGCCTCAAGCAGCATTCACATTACAACGCTAGAACATCCATGGTCGAACGTGCAGGAATTTTTCGAAACCGAGAAGGCATGTCAGCTTTGCCTTCCAAAACCCTTTGACATATCAGCATTCAGGAGTTCTGTAAATCCAGATTTTATGCTTATACTGTTTTAATATAAAAGTCATTTCTGGAGGGAAAGTAAGAAGCAATAACACCTAGTGTAGACCAAAACATCTAGTTCGAAAAAAATCTGAGATTATTATTCTCATTATTTTAAGATTATTTGCAGTGTGAAGCCAAAAACCAAAAATATAAATTTTGCTCCAATCATGGCTCGTTAAACTGACTAATAGGTGTGAAGGCGCCCTTACTTTCTCCTGTGTTGGAGTTGTTTTTGATTTGACCTCCGCCTGCTTTGTGACTACAAATATTTTTATTCCTTACTCACAGAATATTGTCATTCATCCACTGCCAATTTCCAAGAAAGAACAATGAAACTTTTTTTTTTTTTTTTCTGGCTCATATACTTTGGCTTGACTTTGTATCCTGTCCAAGTGTCTCTCAGTGTAGTGCTTAAATCTGTAAACAGTCCTGGATATTAACCTGGACACTCACATTCATGTCTCATTATAAGCCACTCATAATATAATCTACTTTTGCTGAAAATGGTAGCAAGTTTTGTTGTACGGGGAACAACAGGACATTACCTTTAAATGTCTTACAATGTAATGTACAGTTACACTTGAAGGTTTGTGAATCCTTTAGAGTTTTCTATATTTCTGCATTAATATGACCGGAAACATAAAAGTCTAAAAAGTAGATAAAGAGAACCCAAAGCAAATGAGAGAAAACTATTATACTTGGTCATTTATTGATTGAGAAAGATTGATGACGTCAGTACAGAACAGCTTCAACTCTGGGATGTTGGTGGGTTTCCTCCCATGAACTGCTTGCTTCAGGTTCTTCCACAACATTTCTATTGGATTAAGGTCAGAACTTTGACTTGGCTATTCCAAAATATTAACTTTATTCTTCTTTAACCGTTCTTCGGTAGAACAATTTGTATGTTTAGGGTCGTTATCTTGCTGCAGGAAGTGATGAACATTAACATTAGCCAACCTGAGAGAGGCCGTTAGTTGCTTAGAAATTGCCATGGTTTCCTCTGTGACCTTGCAGGCTATTACATGTCTTGCCCTTGGAGTGATCTTTGTTGGTCTCCACTCCTGGGGAGGGTAACGACGGTCTTGAATTGCCTCGATTTGTACACAATCTGTCTCACCGTGGATTGGTGGAGTCCAACCTCTTTTCGATCTGGTTTTGTGAACTTTTCTAGCCTGATGAGCTTCAACAACTCTTTTTCTGAGGTCCTCAGAAATCTCCTTTTTTTGTGCCATGATACACTTCCACAGACGTGTGTTGTGAAGATCAAATTTGATAGATCCCTGTTCTTTAAATAAAACAGGGCATTAACTCACACCTGATTGTCCTCCCATTGTTTGAAAACACCTGACTGTGATCTCACCTTCAAATTAAATGCTAATCCCAGAGGTTCACAAACTTTCGCCACTCCCACTGGATCATTTTTGTTCAATAGATAAATGACCAAGTATACATTTTTTGTCTCATTTGTTTAATTGGGATGTCTTTGTCTACGTTTTAGGACTTGTTTGAAAATCTGATGTTTTAGATCATATTCATGCAGAAATGTAGAAAATTCTAGAAAAAGGGTTCACAAACGTTCAAGTACCACTGTATATCAGTGGGTTCGAATGAAGGCTCAGTACAATATAGGCATTGGTAACACACACACAAAAGCCAACGTAATATCTTGGCACTGTCGGTTTATAGTTTTACACACAACGTGTTTTCAACCCCCCCCCCCCCCCTGTCCATAGTCTAGATTTAAACACATCATATGTCATCGCTGTTTTCAAACTCTGTTGCTGTCACATCGCCTCATATTTCAAGTTTAACGATGGCTCAGAAATGCTTGTTGTGGCCTGATGATAAAGCAGAATGTGTTCTAAGTAAACAGAGTGGGAAAAAAAAAAGAAAAAGAATTAGAAACACCAGTAAATGTTACTTGGAAAAAAAAAAAAAAAACAATATATATATATATATATATATATATATATATATATATTTGTCAGATAAACACAATCGCAAGAAAAGCATCAAGGAATATCATTTACTTTGCAATGATTTGATGTAGCCATGAAGTGACCTGCAAATAATTCGTCCTGGTTGCGGACTCGAGCCATGTGTGATGCTGTATTGGAAAGAACATTTACATATTCATTATTTATTCGAAATGATTACTGTATACTGTAATTATATGCATCATTTCAGCTTACAATTTTTGACATTTAACCCTTAAGCAACAGTCACAAAAAAAAGAGAACCAGGCAAAAAGCTTGAATGGAGGAAGACACCCAGTCTAGATGAATCTTAATCGTGTAGAACATGAGGACAAAGGTAATATCTTTCTGATACATAGGTGATCTTATTACCATTTCAGGATTTCACTCAACAGCACTATATATGCACACATAGTGTGGGAAATAACAAGCGTTGACAAACGAGCCAACTCCACCTGCTGATATTCTATCTAACAAGCTAACAAGATAGAAGAATAGTCATCGTAATGTCTTTCACCCAATGATATAAAGTAATGAGCTACAAATACTCTTGTCGCTGTAATAGAGTAGTTGCACTTCATTTAAAAATGAGTGGACTTTTACAAGAGTATAACCTCTCCTGATTTCCTGAGTTTGTTCATAGTTGTTCATAATCATAACCTAGTGTAGACCGAAACATCTGTTTCGAAATAATCTGAGATTGTTATTCTCATTATTTTAAGATTATTTGCAGTGTGAAACCAAAAACCAAATATAATAATTTTGCTCCATTCAGGACTCGTTAAACTGACTAATAGGTGTGAAGGCGCTCTTACTTTCTCCTGTGTTGGAGTTGTTTTTGATTTGACCTCCCCTTGCTTTGTGAATACCGATTATGTATTTTCGTGCGACCCCACCTGCCTGGGATTTCACCCTGGCCAAGAAATCGAAGTACAGTTTTTGGACATAATAAATAGCCTTTGCACATAAATCCTGATTGCTAATTTATTTCAGTTATCAGTTCCTTTTTTTGTAACAAGCACTTTTTTTTAAAATAGTTATCATACTTTAGTATTTTCTATGTGAAACCTAGATCTTGGACTGGGGATTAAAACATCATAAATAAATAAAATAATCACTACATGGGAAACAAATCAAATAATTTGAATATTAGTGTATTCCTGTATAAACCACTAGAATTACCTAAACTGCCTGTGGTGTCATAATTATACTCTGTATATAAAGCTGTCCCTTGGAAGCAGTGAATTAAAAGTCGTTTAATGTTCCCAGCGCATGCTCCCCTGCTTCCCGCAGCCCTCTGAGCTCAGAAATGGGCTTTTGTGTGCGATTAGCAGATGATTAACATTAACTGTTTGCCAGTACTCGATTAAAAGCAGTTGCTTGTTTGCTTTAATTAAACAGTGTTTTTTTTTCCCTTTTTGAGGCAAGTCTATTTGTAAGATGAAGCAATTACAGGCTAGCTAATTGAGCACTCGCCTCGCTCCCATTTCATTTACATCATGCAAGATTTGAATGATTTACAAAGCTGCAGCTTTCATAGCATGAGAAACCACATGATAGGAATTATACTGGCATTGATATAGAAGTAGATTTCCCTTTGAAAATCGCATTAATATTCTATTAGGAGAATTAATTTATTTATTTATTTGTTTTTTTTTACCTGTAATTACTGAAAGTGATTCCATGTTCAGGGTTCCATTCAAACGCAGGTAAAGTATCATTCCCAACCACCTATGTACATGATTCAGATAATTTCATTACATGGTGTTTGGCATAAATGTATTAGCTAGCACAATCTGTCTTCAATTTCCAATAAATCAGATAGAAGGACGAGATGCCATGGACAAATGAGAATTCGGAAGGTAAATGAGAGGCAGGATGAGTTCATGTCACATCGTAGCTTATCACACTAAAGCCTAATTCTGCTGGTAGGCTCACTCAGCCCAAACCTTTATAATTTATCTAAAAGCCCAAAACCTTAAACAAATTTATGCACACCTAATGCACTAACTCATCACAAAAGAATGCTGCTGAATGAGCGTGCCATGAACTGCTGTGGGATACAGAAAAAAAAAGAAGAAGCGAAAAGCAAGGTAGTGAGAATATAAACTTTCCCAGGCTTCCTGTCAACGTAGAAGTGCCGTCATCCATCATTAGGCAGTGGTGTGCTGTGCAAATTAAGGGGCAACTCGTCTGCCATGGGAAGGAGCATAAACAGCCTAACTGCCATCTTTCATAGCTCGGTGTTCTGCACAACGAGCCAGGCATGTGTGAGAGGATGCAGCCGATTAGATAGGATTTGTGTGGGCAAAAAAAAAAAAAATGCATATAAAAAAAAGAAGCGTTCTTAACAGCTTTTTGAAAGGGTAATGTATATGTATAATGCATAAATGATGGATGAATAAATATGATAAAATTTATAAATAAACTGCTGTTCATTTTGGTTTGCACAAATTCACCTCTGAACCAGTCTAAAATGCCTAAATGAATTATGCTTTTTTTCAATTAATACACATTCCTTCAATACTAACTAGCGAATTGACTGTGATTTTGCTACTACAGTTTTTAACTTTATTATGTATATGAATATGAATTAAAAAATATATTTTTTTTTTCTGATATTGTTGATAACAAAGAATTTGGAGTGTGAACATACTTCATTGTTATGCGGATAAAACTTAAATTATGAAACTGGCCATCATTTAGATTTTGCCCTAAACAGTATGATAAATGTAGCTCAGTGAACTCAGAGGAGGTTTGAAGGCATTGATTATGGAATGGTGGAGTGGAATGACATTAAAATATGAGGGGGAAAAAGTGAATTTATTTGAATTGCTCCCTTCATGGATCAAGATCATGTCATGTGTGAAAAGGGTTGTCCTTTGGTGAATTACAGGGCTTTGTCAATGAAAGCTTAATACTCTCAATTGGGCCACACTTGGTGAACAGATCTGAAGTGAGCAATCTTATGGACTGACTTGAAAGGTGCAAAAAAGACTAAGTGTACTGCCTGGATTATGGGGACCCAAGCTTGGTGCCAGGCCTGTGAGGTGAGAACCAGGTGACCAGGTCTCTGACATAACCCAGTTGGGCTTGAAATGACTTGCAAGATGAAGAGTGTGGTTCAGGGGCAATGCCAGTTGGGGATAATTCTCGATAGACTAGAGCGTTGCCATGGAATTTTGCTTACAGGAAAATCTTGACTGAATTGAGAGGAGCTATTTCAAGTGGGTTAGACACCTTTGATGGACACCCCCTTTGGATGTACCTTTGATGGATGCCAACCTTGACTGCTTCTGCTAGAACTATATCAGGAACATCCCACTGGATAGAGAACCCGTGGCAGACCCAGGACCTGCTGGAGAAATTATCTCTGACAGTTGGCTTGGGAACATCTGAGGATCCCCAAGGGGGAGCTAGAATATGTGGCTTGGGATGGGAAAGCCAAGACTCCTACTCTTTTCCAAGACTACACCTTTCATTGAAAAACTCTGAAAGGTCCCTTAACTGTAGTGGTTCAAAGTAACAGGCATTTGGAATGCACTTTGTTGTCATTTTTCAAAGCCCAATGTAACCAAGACCAATCTTTTAATCATGAGTAGAACCATTAAGCAGCAGAAACTTCATCATGCAATCGGCAGTTTCTTAACCGGTTACTGGGTTATTTAAAGTAGCTCATTTACAAATGCAAATGCTAATACAAATGCATAAATTAATGTTATAGTGTTTCTGAGGTGCTGATAAAATGATTTTGCACTTGGTGTTGTTTTCTCAACTGCCAGTGAATGTATTACACGTAATCCTATGGGAAGATGCAGCAAGGCAGGTGGAATTCAGTTGTTTAGGAAAAAAAAAAAAAAAAAAAAAAAACCCTACCACTAGCATTTTTTTTTGGTCACGCATTGAAAAGTTGAAAAAGTTCAACTTTGTAGAAAAAAAAAAAGTGCTGATTGATGTTAAGCACTTTTTTTTGTTTTTTAAAGTGAGAAAAACAATATTTTGGTGGCTCTGGAGATGCTGTTTCGTTATCACTGTATACCATCATGTCAGTGTGCCATTACACAATGGATTGACTGATGTAGTGACAGTGATTATGCTGGAAAAAAGGGTCAAAAACGAAACGTTCCACTGATTAGGGATGAAGCAGATGAGCCAGAAATACCTGCTGATTACCTGAAGCATTTTGCCCTATGCAGTAAATGAACCTGGAAATAGAAAGAAGTATCTTCACATTGAGTTTAAAGGACATGTTTGAGATCTGCATGCGCATGTATGTGTGACACATAATTTATTTTTATTTTTTTTAAATGTGAACCCTGCCTTGTCAGTGTTCCATTATTACCCGAACACAACAATGGCTCAATAGAAAATCTGTTGACATGGTGGATTTTTAATGAACCTCAGAACCGGTAGAGAATCAGTGAAATCCCCAACCCTGACTAGAGCTGTGTGCCAGAACATCTCCTGACAGTGTGTTAAATCAGCAGCGGCACTTCCAACTTCCACAAAGGGAGTGGAGATAAAACCTGGCATTTAAAAACCAGCAGTAAAAAACACTCCCAGCATGCACTTTTTTTCCCTCCAATGAGAAAGGCTTGGCTCTATGGCCATCATTTATCAAACGACACACAAGACAAAACATCCAAGCCATCGACTTGTGACGGTGGCCTGTAGTTTTTAGCAGTCTCAGAAGAAGATGTGGCTGTTGGATCATGTGATCATATAAAACTAAAGCACAAAAAGTCAAAATGAATCATTTAGCATGTTTGCCCACACCATCAAACAATGTGTTTAGGATTATAGCTGCACAATATAAACAAAAGAATATGATATGCAATGAAAGTGTTGAATATCACAGTGACATGTGACATATGATCAACTAAAAACAAGATTTTCTAGCTTTAATGTAAACTTACAAACGGTTACGTAAATAACCATAGTCTATAAAAGTATAATAATGGGGTATCCACCTATCTGACCTTTACCACAAAGTCACATGGAGAGTATATGACACTTTAAAATGCCATCATTAACAGTCATTATTGCCTGGAACCTTATTCCTTATGTTCGGTGTTGGTTCTGAGTGACAGGGAACCTTGGCGGTAATCCAGAGTTCATAAACCAGGGTTAGATACTTACCCAATATGCTATTTCATCCCTCCTAACCATCAGTGGTGTTTCAGCGTCTGTATGACCTCTTCCTGTAGACCCTAAGACTGCCTGGAAGGTGTTCAGATAAGATCACCGCTCTGATCTCAGTGGGAAGGGTTAATATTGATTTTATGGAACTTGGAATAATACATGGTGATACCCAGGTAGCAGCAGCACAAAATGATGTGAAAGGTACAAAAAAAGTCAACTAATTGATTCACAAAGCTGGTTGATATGATTCCCACATCATTCAATTCAATTCAATTGAATCTGGCTACCAGTGTATCCAAGGTGGACTTGCCAAAGCTTGCCACTCACTTACTCCAGTAAAAACCTTACAGAGAACTATCTTTCAATTTGACACCCAGCTTGGGCTCATAAGGGAATGTTCTCAGTGATTTTACCACAAGCGTGAGGTCCCACGCTGGATTCTTGGGCAGACTACAACTCATTTGACGCCACGTCTTGCCTCTCTGGGTCCAACAAGGGTCATTGGAATGTTCAGGTGGCTATTATGCTTCTTTTTTTGAACCATTTACTTACTTTGTGAGCTGATAGAGGGTACATCAGATCCGCTCTTTGACATAGACGACCATGACTACTGTGACTCAGCAAGCAATTCCCTGTCAGACAAAAAGAGCCTTTCAGGCACAGCTCCAGATATAGCATTCTCACAGTCTTCAGATGAGAAACAGGAGCAGAAATTGGCTTCTGGCATTTGTCAGCATGTGGCCTCCACTTCATCACCAGATATCATCTGGGCCATGTCTGACTCTAGGTCATCTATCTGCCTTGGAAGATACTCTGATCTCTTTTTGTGGCCTTTTACTCTGATCATCAGTGACTGTTTATGACTAACAGCCTTCCTGGGCTCTGGCTCTAGAATATGACTCCAAACTAGGGTCTAGAGCCACCAAATGAACGTGTCATGTGGTCATCAGCATCAATGTTAAATCTGTTCATGAAACAGCTGTTCTAACAACTGGCTCTCTGAGATGATCAAGGGTGAAGCATCAGATACAAAACTGATGAAATGATGAGAGAGCCCAGGCATGCCCACACAAGCAGGAACCCTGCATTTTTTATACTTTACTTGCCTTTTGCAACTGAGCTTGCAATCACCACTAAGATCACTATTCTGACTGGAGTCCTCCCAGAAAAGCCCAGAAACTTTTTCAGGAAGCAGAGGCTATAACTGAATGATTTGCCAGGCAATTTAATTAAATAATTCACTTAATTCAACAATGATTCACGAGAAGAAAATAATAAAGATCATGGCTCCAGTTCATTGATAGTGATCATCAGTGCCTTAAGCCTTGGCCAGCAACCCAGAAGCTGACAGCCAGTAAGGCGTTTGCTGAGAGAAGTCAAAAATAGCCATAGTCTGCGTTGATGCAGGAAGATGGAAGATCTCAGTGTTTTGAACATGGTAATATGAGAGCACCCCGATCTAGCACGCTGGTGCTCTTCTCCGAAGCTGTGATGTCAAGATGAGGACTTGCCATGCCGAGGGACACCCACGACGTTAGTGCCGAGAGCTATTATCCACAATCAGGATCAATCCACAATGGCTTGTATCCGACTGAAATGTTCAAGTTAGTATGAGACTGTCGCCAGTTATGGAGCGTCATATGATCATGACATATTTTGGTAACATATTAGGTAACATAGTTTAACATATGTTGGTAACACATGACATATTAGGTCTCAACATCCAAACAAAACATCTCAACAAAGGCCTCTTGTATGTGTATATGCATGCAAGAAGGTATCCATGTCTTGATACCACCGCCCGTGGTGGTTAGGAACTGTGAACTAGAACAATATTTTCACAGATACAAGGCTTATGGTGTTCTACCAAGCACACAATGAATGTGTCTATACACTGGAATGTTCTTTATTCAAAAGAGAGAAGCCAAATACTAAATGACTTCCTATTCATTACTTCTGTGCTTTGTGGAGGGAGATTTAGTCACTGAAATAAAATGACATTGTTACTCAGGTAAAAAGTTAATCCACATTAAAACTAGTCATACATAGACATTTTCTTTCAAATGAAGCACTTATAAAGACGTGCTTCTGTTTTTCAGTGTCAAATCCCACCCACTTGCATTCTCCATCCTCACTGTCCAAAAAGCTCTTGGCATCAGCTACTGTTTTTTTTTTTTTTTTTTTTTTTCTGAAAAGTTGCATTTTTGCAACTTTAAAACCTCTGCTGTGCCAAAAAACTACCCAAAAAACTCTGGCAATAGTTTTGGTGTAAGGTGGGTGGAATCAAAATGCTTCCCATAGGATTAAAACGTGTGCTGGTGGTTGAAGAGGGGAAAAAACAAACACTTATCCTTGCTGTTTGAATTCCTAAGCATTTTTGAGTTCCTACGCAAAACCAGATTTGACGACTCTCTTAAGACAGTTTAACTTGTAGTAGCATAACAGTCAACGGTATTGCTGTTCCTTTACGTTTTCAGACTCCTGACAGTCAGGATGGAGGGCTATGGGGATCCTCTGTAACACGATGTTGACTATTGGCTGGTTGGTTACCAAATCTTGCTCAGCTCATATTAGATGGCTGTCTGAACCATCCTTAACCTCTCATAGCTAGCATTACAATCTTTAATACGTTTGAATACAAAACCAAAATGTTCAATATAAAATGATTCATTAGTGAGGTTAACTGGCATGCCAAAAAAAAAACCTGATTCTTTGTGACAAAAACTTTTACCCTGCTAAAATATCCACGTCCACATTAAATATCATACACTACGTTGTAAAACAAACCTTCATTGCATGTTTAAAATGAAATTAGCAATGGAAATAAAATAGAAAGTGCAACATTAGCATCTAGAGTTCAGTTCTGTTCAATGCGCCTCATAGCGTATACATCGGCGCTCAAACTGATCAGCAGGCCTCAACGGCTGTCAGACGTCATTCCTGCAGATTAATAAATATAATTATAGGTTAGCGGTTGATGTAGGAGCTAGTGCACAGTACCATTTTTAATATGAAAAGCAGTAACCCAGCAGGATTAAATTTTTTTTTTTTTTGATAGCAAGAAAAAAAAACCCAGAAACGTGGCCGATAAATAAAAAAACGCAGAGCTCCTTCTTTCTAATTCGAGTGAAAAGAGTGAAACGGAAACATGGGGTGAAATTAAAGAGCAGGTGAGCCGTGGCAGCGAGTTGATTCAGCCAGAGAGTGAGCTGGACTTTCTTTTTTTTTCTTATTTATGTCTATTTCTGTCTGGGCTTTACTGTTTTGCAGAGTATTGATATATATATATATATATATATATATATATATATACAGAGCACTGGCCTTAATCTCTCTCAGGCCAGAGAGAGATTAAGTCCAGTCCAAGATTAAAAGCAAACTTTGGTGTAGAATCATCGCTGATGTTAGATAGGTTTTCAAGATGAAGCCTGCATTCCAATACTGCTTACACACCAATGTTGGCTTCCCCTCACAACTTGGGTAGATTCGGTTTTATCAACAGAAACATATTCGACCTTGGCAGCAAGAACAATGGCAAGAGATTTCTTGGCGATACACACTCCTTCCTTGAAACTTACAGATACCGTGTAGCAGGATCAATGAGGAAAGTCATATTCATATTTGCATTTTTCTTCTTTTGAAAATGAATTGTTCTCTTTTTGTCCCTTGGGTGTTAGAGTCTAGATGAAAATAACTTTTCAAAGTTATCTCTTGTCACAATTAATCGTGTCATCTTAGCCTGACCTTTGTAAGCAAGCGATTTTAAGAAATGTAATACTCCGTTCCTCATCTGTCTTGTTCTGGTGTAATACGCACACTAAACCCCACCAAAAAGCAGTATGTAGCACAGGACGTAAACAACACAAATTTCCTGTACGCCAAAGATGACTTGATGATATATTACTTAGGCTAGTCAAAGCCTTTGTGGTACTGTATAACATAATGCAACATGATCCAAAAAAAAACTGTGGTGATGGCTACTATACAAATAAGTGTTAACTTATGGCTATTAGCAACAGCTGATTAGCTTAATATTCTACTAGTTTCTAATTAAAGTCATGCCTATAGAAGGCACTTTTTTGTTTGTTTGTTTTCTGTAACTGCACGGTGTGAGAGAAGTAGGATCCAAGTGGAGAGTATTCTGGAATAAATGTCTAAAAGGCAGGCAATTGGGTCAAAACCAAAATCAGCAATCAAAACAAAAGGAATATGCTAATGGATAACCATCTGGAAGTATCAGGAACTAAGAAAATCAAACATGAGATAGTGCAAATAAAAACCAGAAGTGACCTGGGCCTCGTGTTCTGGTGATGGGGACATCTGTTGGTGTGGGGTGGATATACATGCCAAACCTTACCATTAACAAATACGTTCAATGTTAATTATTTTTTTTCTTGAAAAGCCTTGTAATGCTCGGCAGGAAAAAATGACCCTCGTTATATAGACTTGACATTACTGTACTTTCATTACACCCCTGTTCCCAAATTATAGTTAAAGCTGTATTCGTTTCATTATTGTGGGGTGTGTTACTGTAGTAACATCCAGATTTATTCACATCCATTGAGACCACTCGCTCATGTTTTATTTTTTTATTTATTTATTTTTTTTCAGCTTCACTCATGCATGTGTATTTTAGATATTAAACAGCCGTTTTATTTATTTTTTTTTTTTTTACACCTGCTGCATGCGTTTAACATATGGCACGACTTGAGAAAAACAGATCTGCTTCGAACAAGACAGCCGACATCAATCAGACGGGAGCCTGCAAGGCAGAATTCACGCTAGGCAGAGACCATGTTCTCTCCCTCTCACCTCATCACAGAGGAGAGAGTGAATACTGATGGACAGCTCGTCAAAGGCCGATTGCACCGAGGCGTGCTTTTACTCAGGAGAAAACACAGCAGGACACGCACACACGCACACACGTACGCACGCATGCACTCCATGCGCTTGATTCGGTTTGCAGGATTATATTTCACACTGATCGTCCTAGGTCCATGAAATGCGCCAAAGACAATCTTATTATATATATATAATTGAATTTGCGGCAAGTCTCCAGAACACATATGTTTTTTTTTTTTTCTTTGTTTTTTTTTTTTGTTTGTTTGTTTTTTTTTTTATGGCAATTTTTTTTAAATATTGTTCCAGATTGATGGGATCAACTGGTGACCAACTTATTTTCCCACAATGCATCAGATGTTCAGATGCGCCAGAGATAATAGAAATCTTTCTTTCTAGACAGTTGACTAAATGCACTTTAAGGCAAATGCACTTCAAACTCAAATCAAATGTCATATCAATTAAATATAAAGTGTTTATTTTTAAACACCCACCCCCCCACACACACACACACACACACTATTTTGAAAAGGAAAGCGTTCAATGTCGTCCGGACGAGTTCCGCCCGTGCGTTCAACCTGTGTCTGTACTGATAAAGGGCTTCAAAATGAAAAACATAAATCCAAACAGCACTTCTACATCCATTTTCTGGCTCTTCTCTCCCACTTATTTCAGCAAGACAGATAACGCTAATATGTGCAACAGAAGCATTGTTTGTCCGTCACGGGAGCTCTCAGTGGATGGGTGGGATTAGCGAACCTTCTATTAGCTCTCCAGCTCTCCGGACCCCATGGGCCTTGGAGGCCATAAAGTGTGCGCGCTGTCAAAAAAAAATAATATCAATCCCCATTTACCATGCCGTCTTGACGCCATTTTGAATACAAATCCCAGATTCTCGTCCTGCTCAGTGGAGGCATGAGCCGCATCCACTTGTACAGGCCACAAATTGGATAAGAATCAGTAGAAAGGCTTCATTGCTTGTGGCTGCACTTGGAGCCACTTATTTCAGACGAAGAGGTGACATATTGTGACAGGAAAAAAGAGAGGCTTTCTCCCGCAGTTAGCCGAGTAGGATTTGTTTTGCTTGTTTTCCATCCATTTTTGCTCTAGATGGTGCAAACATGTGCTTCAAGAAGGATTTGGGGTGCTTCGGTAAGGATTTATGCACTTGTAAAACCAGCAATACTATGGACCATTTGGTAACATGATACTTGAAAAGTGTTATAAACATATCATTGTAGTTTTCGTACGTTGCTTTAAATCGTTAGGACAGTTTGTTCTCAAGTTTGAATAGTCATTTTTAATCTGTTTTTATCGGATTATCTTTGAATTGTTATCGCAATTTAGATAAATTTGGTTCAACATGTTGCCAAGACATAGAGACACAAGAGGGAATATAACGACAAGGCAGTCAAGAGTAGAATCCAAACCCCCTGCGGCGTCATGTGTAAAATGTTGCAAACCTTGCATACACACACTTGCACAGTGTTTCGACATTATACATCTTTATAAGTCTTCAGGAAAATCTGTGCAGGCGAATCAGACTCTTCTCTCTCTCGGTTACCACCCACATACATCCATAAATGGTCAATACAAATGACCTCATACATATTTAAATGCCCCATTCATTTTTGAGTGAGGTGGCATTGAGAATTGTGGAGAGAAAAGCAATAAAAAGGAGTGCTGGGAATGATAGGGATGGCGGACAGGAAGTTGTGTTGGAGATCACAGACAATTGATGAATAAACTAAAAGAAATAAAAAGGGATTATGTCTGAAATATCAATAATATATATGTTTTTTTAAAAGCTTGATCTCGGTGCATGATGTCCTTACGCAGTCTTGCAGTGTGAACATTACACTTGTCTGATGGGCTGAGATGTGGGATATCCCCGACCCCATCCTGGTGATGTAAGACCTGTAAGTGGACAGATTGCACCTTGGTTGCTCTAAACCTGGGACTGAACTCAGCACACAGTTCCCAGAGAAAAGCTCTTGGAAATTTAAATGAGCTCATTATACAGGCAAGGAAATCTAGTTTATTTATATCATTCTTTATCTTATTAATTTATATCATTCTTTTAACTTATTAAAAAACATAGATATTTAGCCGGTCATTACCAACAATTAATACCCATACATATTGATTTACAATTTCGAACAGATTAAACAAACTGCCAATAAATATAAAGCAATAAATATCAATACATAGAAACAGATTTACTAACCAGTAAACACAAATAAATTAATCAACTAACAATCAATTAATAAATTAATCAACAATAATCCACTCTTAACCATATTAAGACCATACTTAGATTAAGAAGCTACCATGTAAACAGCAATTTTTACTTACCTTAATCTAATTAAGGTCATAATCTAATTAAGATCTAATCGAATTAAGACAGGTGGAGTATTCCTATTTTAGTTTCATTATGGACGTGTGTTACAGACATGTAAACACCTTAATCACATGATGAACGGCGTGTGGGAGTTTTCACCGCATTTTGCGACAGGACACGATCACACACGGCAGTGCATTTTATGGCAAACAAGAGAGTTCGGCTGCGTCCCAAACCGCAGACTTTTCGACTTCCTACAAGCAGTCGTCTATTAGCACGTACAGCATGACAAATAATTAACTGAACTTAAAGCGTTATCAAAAAAAATAAATAAGAACACCCAAAGCTGTATACAGTCCCATAACAAAGACCAACTGTATGTTGATACGTGAAATTCTGGAGGGACGTTGGACGGCGAGGTGTGGTGACGAAATGACGTGGGCTCTTAATCTAATTATGATCTATACCTTGTAAAATGGGAACATGACAGGAGTATTCTAAAAGTGACTCATGCAAACACCATAATCACATTACTATCTTACTTAGATTAAGGTCAATAATTAGATTATTGCTGTCCATGTAACTGTAGTCAGTGTAAACAAAGGCACACGGAAAGAGAACAAAACTAAGTAAGGACCTGCAGGAAGGTTAAGCTGACACTGAAGTGGTTTTCGCTATTTTACCATACAACGTTGTGTGCATACACACGATCTGCATGGAAGAGTCATCAGTATGCAAGTATGCAAGGCGATATCTAGACAAATGAGTAGTGCTGTGAACTGATGAAGTCAAACTCTTCAGCTACAATCACCAAAGGTTTGTTTGGAGGAAAAAAAAAAAAAAAACATCAGATGAAAAGAACACTTTTAGTTCAAATGTTAAGCATGGGAGTGGCTCTGTTATGCTTTGGGGTTATGTAACAGTCATTGGCATTGAAAACGTGCATAACTCCACACACCCAAGTGTCTTTGCCTCTGTGTAAGTATAAAATTAAGGCCCCAAGCCATTTTTTCAACTGTGAAATTACATTCTTACTTCAAGCTTGCAGTGGGCCCGGGGCCATAGGGACTAAAACATAAATATTCATTCCGCGGTGTCATTCCCTTATCATGACATGAAGGTATGTTTTCAGGTGAATACATACACATAAAAAGATGAGATTTGAATCCGCAGTGTCACACAAACAACGTGTATCTCCTTTTGTAAATAATCATGCGAATGATGAATGGACACGGCAGCGCTTGTGAAGCACAGATAAGCGACATCTTTCCTGGAAAAACATCTGTGGACTTGAAAGCTTGAAAGGAGAGCAGATGAAAACAGTGGGACATGAGCAAACAGCAATTTAAAATGCCACTGAGATCACTGCATGCTGTTTGCAGCCGAGAGAAAAATATCCCACTACCCACACGTTGTTGGGATAATGGCCGAATGTCGAGCGTGATCTACTCACAACAACTGCAAGTCTAAATGGTGTTGTCAGAAACTGGTAGTGGTTTGCACCACATTAAAGCAAATTGAGCAAATTGACATGTCCTGTATTTCAGCCCCGCTAGTATTTTAGAGTCCTTTTATTACAGTGAAGGTATTCAGTACCGCTGGCTCCATCTTTCACTATAACTATTGCAAGTTTTCACTTGCTTTGTCAAATTGACACATAAGTTACATTAATTTCACACACACACACACACACACACACACACACACACACACACACACACACACACACAAACGTTGATCTATCCTCATTTTCCAAAAAAATAGCTCATGTGGGACTACGAACAATTTTGAATGAATCACCATCGACAATGATCAGTATTCATTACCGAACACTATTTATTTTCTCCAGTTTTGCACTTTTTTCTGCCTTCAATAAAAAGTACACCTTGAAACACAGGGAATGTGTTTATATTGAAATAGTTGTGATGTGTACAGTAGTGTAACATTTGGATGCAACGGAGGTGGAAGCAGGCGCAGACTTGTGTTTGAATATTTATTGAATACGAAAAAACAAAAAAACGACACTAAGATTAATCTAC
>JAFFST010045513.1:40669-53841 GCA_022414735.1 Noturus placidus
TTTACTTGTGTTGTCCTTGACTATTGTTTAAATTGGTTTGATGTTCCGAAACACTTAAGTGTGACAAACATGCAAAGGAACAGGAAATGAGGAAGGGGGCAAACACTTTTTCACACCACTGTGTGAAAGAAGCCCTGCTCCAGGGTTACATACGCCCCTCCATGTTACCAGCTACCAGCAGCCGCAGGATTCTTTTTTGTGGAGAAGAAAGGTGGAGGGCTACGGCCATGCATCGACTATAGAGGCCTAAACCAATGTAGCGTCAAGTATCGGTATCCACTACCCCTGGTCCCCGTCACATTAGAACAGCTGCAAACCACCACCATTTTCACCAAAATGTATTTACACAGTGCCTACAACCTGGTCCGGATCAGAGAAGGTGATGACTGGAAAACGGCGTTCAGCACCACCTCCGAGCATTATGAATATCTGGTCATGCTGTACGGGCTTTCTAATGCTCCCTCAGTTTTCCAGTGCCTGATAAATGACGTCCTAGGAGACATGCTGGGATGCTACGTTATCACATACATCGATGATATCCTGATTTATTCCAACTCCAAGGAGGAACACATTCAACACGTATGCCAAGTCTTACAACAACTACTCCAACACCAGCTGTACATCAAGGTGGAAAAATGTGAGTTCCACCGAGATACTATCTCTTTTTGGGGTACACTATCAGTCCGAAGGGAATCTCCATGGACCACTGTAAGGTACAAGCGGTGGTAGAATGGCCCAGACCTGCAATGATAAAGGAGCTCCAGAGGTTTCTGGGTTTCGCCAACTTTTACCGGCGATTTATCTGGAATTTCAGTTCCATTGACAATCCCTTGACATCATTATTACACGGAAAACCAAAAAGACTGTCCTGGAACCCCATAGCACAAACCGCTTTCGAACAACTCAAGAAGACTTTCACGACCGCACCTATCATTAAACACCCAGACCCTTCCAGACCTTTCATTGTGGAGGTGGACGCCTCCGAGTAGGGGAAGGAGCCGTCTTATCACAGCGAGTCGGAGATAAGCCCAAGCTCCACTCTGTGGCCTTCTTTTCACGTAAATTGTCCCATGCGGAAATAAATTATGATGTGGGCAATCGGGAACTATTGGCCGTCAAACTAGCGCTCAAAGAATGCCGGCATTGGTTGGAGGGGGCCACACACCCCTTTCTCATTTTCACAGACCACAATAACTTAGAATATCTATGCACAGCTAAGCGGCTATCCCCTCGACAAGCCCGATGGGCATTGTTTTTCACCCGGTTCCAGTTTACCCTGTTGTACCGTCCCAGGTCCAAAAACACTAAGGCGGACGCCCTGTCTCGTTTGGACCACCAGGATGTCTGAAACAACTATGAAGAGTACATCATCCCCCCAGAAGGTTCTCGGCTCCCCGAGTGAGCCCTTTGGGGGGGGGACTCAGTCCGGCCGGGACTCAGTTTCCCAGGAGGCAACACTCCCTCCCAACATGGCTGCCATGAATGACATATCCCGCTCACGCATGCGCTCTTCCTCCCCAGAGTTATAAGCACACACACCTGAATTCCATTACAACCAGAACATTAAAGAGACCCTGGATGGGAGAGAACTTCGAGAAGTAATGTTAGTAGACTTTGTTTCTCTGCCATTCTCTGAGCCGTTCCAGTATATTGACTATTACGTTTCGACCAGTTTTTCTTCCCCGACTTTTCGATTCTTGCCTAGCCTCGTTTTGTTGGTGTGTCCAATCGCCTGACCCTCGCCTGTTTCTCTACCATGAACTTGGAATTATCCCTTTGGAATATCCTGCCTGGCATCTGTCACCCGCGCCTGCCTCCGTATCCACCTCGGGTACGTGAGATTTGATTATTTAAGGACTAGTATTTGATTTTTATGTGGGAGGCAACAGACAACACCTTACAATTTTTTACAATATAAGAAAAAAATTATGATCTGCAATTTATGCAAACCAAACCCATGGAGATATATCACCATTTCACAGCTCAACATGTAGCCTGTGTAAACATGTCCAGGTAAGCCATACGCTAGCTGACTGAGCTTGACTGACTAGTTAGAACCGTTGATATTTTACAGTGTGAAAGCTCTGTATTACACTTAAGATGTCACTTTGATGTTCTGTAATGATTGCCTGTTAAATATAACTAAGTGCAGCTATAACCTATAATGCTCAGGATAATATGCAAGGGGAATTTTTGCTAGATAGCAAACTATATAGCTAGAAACATGTTTGAATTAACATGAGATATCCATTTAGCTAAGGAACCTTGCAAGCTACTGAAACTGCAAAAATTAGCTAACTTTACCATGCTGTTGATAATCAAAGTTCAGCAATATTCACTTCAGCATAGCTCACTTGGTTAGTTAACATAATCGTTCAAAAAGGCATTCTTCAGTATGCTCAGTCCACTAGGTCTTATGTAACAGGTAAAATATGGTACATTTCCTTGGCACTAAAAACACTCACATAACTAGGCCAATTTTGTTCTTTCTCTCACAGCTAGGTAGTTTATTAAATAAATCCTTGGTTGTCTATATTAGTATGCTAATACTGGTGTAATACCAAATAAATTCACATTTTTTTGGTTTAGGAGTTATGCAGATCTATTATACAATGTTGCAGTATTTGTGAAATAACTGTTGCTTATGCATGCTTTGTTGACGTTGTGCCGGTTTATGTGCAGTACACATAGACGCAATGGTCTTTCTGGGTTCAAAATGTAAAGAGAAAATGGTTGACTTCAGGAAGCTTTTTAACCAGTAGGCTTGGAATCTGAAGAAAAAAAAATGCAATTTCATTTACTTATCATTCCTGATGTTATGTATTATATGTCACATGGTAACATAGCATGGTTTTTCTAGGAAAATTCTGCACAGCATTTTCCAAGGTAATGGTTGTCACTGATGTGGATTATGCACTCATTCAGGTTGCCTTGGTGTGGCCTTTCGTCTATTGACAGGTTCCAGATGATGTTCATAAGCTGTTCAGTTGGTGGGATGTGCACAAGTTCAGTTGCTGGTGGTCTGTTGATCAGTTCTCTGAAATGTTCTGCCCATCTTTTGAACCTCCTGTTTAGTGAGTATCTGTCCATTCTTAATTAATAAGCAATTATCATCTTTAAGTAATCTTATCTTTTGGCTCATGAAATTGAAGGGGAGTAGGACAAACATAAATCTTGGAGAGTCACATAAATTATATCCAGGTTAAGTAATTTGTATGTATTTGCAGTCTATGACATCTCAATGGAGGCAAAAACATTTTACTCAAAGAGTGCTGTTGACAGGTGATAATAGTTGGGGGGAAGGGGAGATCCAAATGTCAATAAGTAACTGATGAAAAAGTTGCAGGATTCATCCTCTTAAAAAAACACAGATCATTTATTTGTTGCTGAACCCAAACCTACAGAAGCCCTAAGTGGCAATGTATTGTTTTTTTTCCTTTGCCTTTTTCCTTCCCTCAGCGGGTGTCCTGCAACTTGTATACATGGTAGAATTTTTGGGCATAAAAAGAGTATCTTAGAGTGGCAGAGTTTCTCAGAAGTAATGATGGGCAGAGGTTTACCAGTATTTTTTGAGATGTTACTGCCATCAAATTGAAAATTACCTAATTTTACCTCAGTTTAAACATTGTATATATATTCTATGTTCTACTGTGAATAAAATTTATGGGATTTGCAAATCATTGCATTCTGTTTTTATTTACATTTTACACAAGCAATTTATATGTTGATGCTGACAGTTGTTGAGTCTTCCTTTTTTATTTTTAGCTGGAAATACCCACAGATGCCTTTTCATTCAGCAGAGGGAAATTTTTAAATTATGGCCCTGTTCCGTGAATGGGGTTTATTCGTGTAAAAAATCATAAATCACACTTAAAAATAAGTAAGCACACTAGAATATAAAGTCTACATCCCAAAATGTAAATATACATACTTAAATATAATTTTGCAAAATAAATATACTTGCAAAATCCAGTATGTTTTTATTTCAAAACATTTGATCTACATCTGTAAGTGTCCACAGCCTGTACATTGAATTCTTCACAAGCTAAATCCCTCCATACTACACCCAGGCAGGCTCCAGTGAGGCACGTGTTGCTGTTTAAGGAGAGCTAGAAGTTGGTGGTTGGTGTACACATTTCCTGAGGCCAGTTAGAGATCATCGGGACAGTAGAGACCCACAAGTTCAGTATCAACTCCTACACAGTTAAAGGCCCCTGCATTGTCAACATGTCAGCCCTGAAAGAGCTACAGGAAAAGGTAGAAGTGTTGCACACCCTGAATAGAGACAATTTACTGGGAATCTGTGACTTTTTGAACATATCAGGCATACAAAGAGCTGATGTTAAAGGAAAATCACACATCTCATTGTTGGCTCACATTCTGATTCACCTTGAAAGAGAGGACGTGGCAGAGCTAGAAGACAACGGGATGTCAGAGTTATTACTACTGAAAGACAAAATTGCAGATATTCAGGAGACAGTGACACCGAAAAAATTGGATGAACTGAGTATTGCAAGTGAACAGAAAAAAATGGGAGTCATGCAGAATACTACTACTGCAGGCTCTCCAGTATACACCAAATCTTCAGCCAATGCAGAGCACCAGCCAAGCCCACACTGGCGAAAAGGTTTCAAAATTTCTGGACAAATGGATTAAACAGAGATATTTACACAAATGTGATCAGAGATATTTCTCCAGGCTTGCAGCTGCGCAGCTACTTGGAGGGAAGACCTCACCTGACTCTTCCCGCACTGAGGTGCATTCTGCTTTCCCACTTCCAGGAAAGGAGCGCCACCGAGTTCTACAAACAGGTAGATTCAGAAGCACAGCATAGCAAGGAGACACCCGAAAGCTTCGTGATGCGGGTCTAAGACAGAAAGTCTTATTTGCATCCCAAGAGTCAGAATCAGGGCCAGCTCTAGTCCAGCATATGAGTCTACACACAGTGCTTACTGGTCTCCAGAATGACAGCATCAAGATAGACATGTTAGACACTTCTGCTAGACACTGAAACCTCAGATGAGCTTTTGTTAGAGAGGTTAAATGTTGTCTGTACAAATGAGACAGAAAGAAGAAATAAAAAGAGGTATAGCACCCCGCAGCCAGCTACAAGTGTAAGTGTGGTCCAGTCAGAGGATCCAGCACCTACAAAGCGCTCTGTGAAAAAAGCTAGAGCTAAGGTACCACCTGAATGGATGACAGAGTTAGCTGAACTTAAGACAGGTGTTACTTCTCTTAAGGGTCTTAGTGTAGAAATAGCTCAGATTAAGGACACACTACAACAGCCTACGTTTCAGCCCCAGTCCTATGGGCCTCCTTCAGTGAGGATGTCAAGCAGAGACCCCCAGCCAGTTTCCACCAGCAGTATTATAGCAGCCAGAACCAGTCCCAAGCCCCAGCCCCAACACAGCCCCAGTATGCCCGTCACCTGTACACTAACTACTCTGCTCATGTCCGAAGGAGGTGCTTTGTCTGCCAGCAGACCAGATCCAATGAACATTGTATGCACTGCTACCGATGTGGGAGTGGAAAACATATCCAAGCTGGGTGCAAAATCAGAGGAGTAAGACAATGAAGAGAGGCTCCATTAAGTGAGAGACGGTTACCACTGAGGGACGTGTGTTAACCAGAGCCAGTGGAACATCCCAGAACTGTGCAAATTGTGGCAAAAAAGATTCACCAAAAGAAGCTGAGGCAATGTTCATCCTGTAAAGAGACACTGTATTGTTCAAGAGCATGTCAACAACATTGGACTGAACACAAAAAGAAATGCACTCACCTGATAACTGACGAGGGCAATGGAATGTTTCCCTGCAAAGGAAAAGGTGCACACTACTTGCCACCCCTAGCTCCAGTTGTCAACTTGCGCAAAATCACCTCACTAGTTGGCAGAGAGTATCTTGTTGAATGCTATCTGAATGGTTACTAACTCCAAGCTTTTTGGGTCCCAGGTGTCAGTCATTGATGTCAAATGGAAAGAGGAATACTTACCGAGTTTAAGACTGAGAGATGTTTCAGAAATCCTGGATTCACCTGACCTCACATTGACTGCAAATGGAACTGAAATGCCTTACCAGGGATGGATTGAGACAACCTTCCGGCTTGCCTCAGAAACATACCAAGCCAATGAACTGTTGATTCCAATACTTTTGATGAAAGGATGTCACCTGTCCCATCCCATCATAGGTTTTAATGTCATCGAGCACATCTTGGCAAAGACTGATAAGAGCAAACAGTACAGCACTGTGAAGAAATCTTTTCCAAGTCTCAAAAGAAATAATTGTGAGAGCTTTCATACAGGCTGTTAAATGAACAGGTAAATGAGTATGCAGTGAAAACAATGAAAGAGATGGGTGCAGTACCACAACACAGTAGCATTCAGATTGCGTGTCGTGTAGCTACCCAGTCTTTTAAAGATGACATGACCATGTTGTTTCAGCCAGACCTGAACCCCCATTGGCCAGATGATTGAGTTCTATGACACACTAGTCAAAGTCAAGAAAGGTGTTTTTCCAGTCATCACTGTTGATGTTTCTAACCCAACTGACCATGACATTGTTTTGCCAGGGTGCACTGTAATTTGCACAGTACACACTGTAATGACTGTGTTACCTTCCCAGATTTTTGAAAAGGCTTCAACACCAGCCATCATGAACCACACCAGTATTCAGGCCCCATGTAATTTTAGTGAACAGTTGGATCCACCTGTAGATGTAAGCTACTTGAAAGAAGAACAGAGACAGATAGTCAGACAAATGCTCAGGGAAGAGTGTCATTCCTTCTCAAGATCAGACAATGATATTGGCTGTATTGAAAGATTGCAAATGGCCATCTCTCTTAAAGACCCAAAACCAGTCAATCGCACATACATGTCAGTACCCAGGCCACTGTACCAGCAGATGAAAGGTTATCTCTATGACCTAAAAGCACAGGGCTTGGTTAGGAAGTCGAACTCGTTATATTCTTCACCTGTAGTGTGTGTGTGAGAAAAAAAGATGGCACCTTTCGGTTGTGTATAGATTACAGAGATCTGAACAGTAAGACCCATCCCGACCACCAGCCCATTCCTCGGGTCCAAGACACCATGGACAGTCTGGGTGGTAATTCCTGGTTCTCTCTCCTGGACCAAGGAAAAGCTTACCACCAGGGATTTATTTATAATTAGAGCAGACCAATGACAGCTTTTGTTACTCCATGGGGACTCTATGAATGGATACGCATCCCTTTAAGCCTCATGAATGCCCCTGCTGCTTTCCAACGTTGTATGGAGGAATGTTTGGAAGGGCTCCGGGATGACATCTGCATCTCTTATCTGGATGACACACTGGTCTCCAGCAAGAGCTTTGAAAATCATGTGGAGGATGTGCGAAAAGTGTTGAAACGCCTCAGAGAGTATGGCATCAAGCTCAAACCAAGTAAGTGCAACCTCTTTAAACCTGAAGTCCGTTATTTGTGGAGAATAGTCTCTGCAGAGGGAAGTAGAGTTGATCCAGCAGATTTTGAAGCAGTAAGGGCCTTGAAAGACATCAGACAACAGAATGTGGGCCAGCTCAGAAAAATGCTTGGGTTCCTCACCTACTACAGGCGGCACATTAAAGTTTTTTCCAGAAAAGCCAGTTGCCTGTATGATCTCTTGAAAACAGATTCAAATGAAAACCTTGAAAACACAAGAAAACCAAAAACAAAGAAAATTATGTTGTGGCCTCAAACAAGCCAAGCACGTGGACCAACCAGCACCAGCAGGCACTTGAACAGATGATTGATTGTTTGCTCTATCCACCAGTGTTTGGGTTCCCTGATTTCACTCAGCCGTTCATAGTACACACTGATGCATCACATCTAGGCTTGGGAGCAGTAATGTATCAAAAACAATATGGTAAAATGAGAGTCATTGCCTATGGCTCCCACTTGTTGACAACAGCTGAGAAAAACTACCACTTTCATGCAGGCAAGTTAGAATTTCTAGCTTAAAATGGGCAGTCACTGACAAGTTTCGGGATCATTTGTACTATGCTCCAACCTTCACTGTGTATAGTAACAACAACTTGCTCACGTTTGTCCTGTGCACTGCAAACCTGAACGCAACCACTTCCAGAGTTGTCTGATTTTCACTTCTCTATAAAGTACAGACCAGGGAAAGAGAACAGTGATGCAGATGCTTTGTCAAGGATGCCACTGGATGCAGAGTCACTGATGAGACAATGTTCTGGGGAGTTGCCACCTGGCACCATAGCTGCCACGATGACCAAGGGGGAGAGTTTGAAAATCAATTGTTCACTCACTTAAAGAAACTCAGTGGCATGGCCAGTTCCAGAACAACACCATATCATCTGATGGGGAATGGCCAAGTAGAGCGGATGAACAGAAAATTGTTGCAAATGCTTAAGACGCTGACTGAAACACAGAAATCGAACTGGAAAGAGTCTCTGAACAAACTGGATTATGTCTATAACTGTACCCGTTGTGAAGTCACAGGTTACTCACCATTTTATCTGTTGTTTGGTAGATCACCTAGGCTTCCAGTTGACATGCTGTTTGGACTGTACACAGAGTCAACCAGACTATGTGGAGAAATGGAAACGGGGTATGGAGGAAGCATACGTTATTGCAAATGAGAATGCTTAGAAAGCAGCTGAGAGGAGTAAAAAGTATTATGATACCAAAGTGAGGAGTTTAGTGCTACAGCCTGGTGAGTGGGTCCTGACCAAAAACTTGACACCTATATGAGTACCAAGTAAACTCCGTAACTACTGTGAAAAACACAGCTCACACAGTGGTGAGACAAATAGGATCTGATCTGCCGATCTATGAAGTGAGACCAGAAAAAAGTAAGGGACGTTCCAGGGTCCTGAATAGAAACCTGCTCATGTCCTGTGTTCACTTACCTTTTGAGACACAGCCTGAAGTAACTAAAAATGACAAAAGTAAACAAAAAAGAAGGCACACGCATGTGTCACAGCCAGAAGACTCAGATGAAGACAGTGGAGATGAATATGACCTTCATTATGAGCCAATTCAGGTCCCCACACCACCAGCAGTAACTACTGGGAGACATGTTAAGCAAGAGAGACATCCTGAACATGAGGCTGCACCAGTAGAACAGAGAGTTGAACTAGCAGTCCCTGTTGCCCTGCCAACCCAGCTTCTCATTGGAGATCACCCGGAAGAGCTCATCACACCTAAAAACGTGCTGGATGCGGAGATGAACGTACCTGCTGAGAAGCTGCCTGATTCACCAGATGCCTCTCCTGCATCACATGCTGCTGAAACTGAGGAGTCGACCTACCAGCTACCACAGAGAGAGAGACATCCGCCAAGGCGCATCACCTACGATCAGCTGGGTACTCCGTCCTGCTATAGTATCCAGCCACAGCCGTAGTTGTTGCCTTTCTACCCTACACCAGGACTAGTCCCATGGTTGCCATCCTTGCAGCCATACTACTTTCAGTCACCCTGTATGTATGGACTCCAGCAAACGTGAGTTTACAGAAGTGACATTCTGAAATAGAACCATGAACTACTAATGGACTGTTTTCATTGACTGTTTTCATGGGCTGTTGAAATGAACTTTGAATTTGCAGACTGCATAGATCATTGAAACCGATGGACTGTTGATCAAGAGTATGTGAAAGACTATTACTGGACTGTTATACAGTAGCCAGTCAACAGATATAGACTGTGAATATGGACTGTTGACATTTAGGTTAGGTCAGGTTCATTTGTCAAACCTTAGATGTTTACTATTCCTTATATGTCAGTTTGAGCATCAGAATCATGCTGAAAGAATTCATTCAATCATCTACATATGTATCATGGTCATAGTCACGATAGTCTCACAAATCAAGACTTTTAGCTAAACCATTAAGTGGCATGTTTTCAAGAGGTTGGAGAAAACTGGAGAACCTGTAGGAAACCCACGCATGCTCAGGAGGAACCATGAAACTGCAAAAGTGACCACAGTTCAGCATTGAACCAACAACCCTTGGAACATGAAGTAATAATGCTGCCAATTATGCCAACTTGCCACTGCAGTCATTCATCAAGCCTTAGGTTTTTATTATTCCTTATATGTCAGTTTGAGCATCTGAATCTTGCTGAAATGCTTAATTCCTCCAATTTATTAATCCTGCTAAAGTTTTGTCATAGCTTTCTCCATTGATTAATTTACTAAGCAATATTTATCTAATTTACTAATACATAGAAGTCTATGCAAAGAAATGTGAAAGTACAAATGAGTGAAAATTATGTACAAATACAATTATGCTAAATGGGTATGCTTTTTAAAAGTTGTACACAAATTAAGTATGGACACAAAGTTTATATGCATACTTGAAAATAAGTATGTATACTAAAATTTTAGGTTTGCATACTAAAATGTTAAGCATGCATACTTGATTTCTAAGTTTACCTACTTATAAAATAAGTATGCCTACTAGAATTTTAAGTATGCATACTAAGATGTAAATATACATACTTAAAAATCAGTTTGCACAATAAATGCTGTAGGTCCTGAAACTAGTTTGAAAGACCGATCTGGAACAGTTCTACATATTTGTTTTGGAGTAAGTTGACACTTGTGCTTCTCCGTTTACATGGGCAGCATTAATCTAATTATTGACCTTACTCTGATTAAGATTTTTACATAAGGTTTTTTACATGAGTCGCTTTTAGAATACTCCTTTCATGTTCATGTTTTCATCTTTTAGAACATAATTAGATTAGCAGCCCGCATCTTACGTCACCGTGCCACACCATCCGCCATCCCTCCAGAATATCACGTATCAACAGTTCGTCTTCGTTATGGTGCCGTATACAGTTTTGGGTGTTTTTATTTTATTTTAACGCTTTAAATGCATTTAATTATTTGTCTTGCTATACGTGCTAATAGACAACTGCTTGAAGCCATAGGGTGCATCCCAAACCGCCTACTTCCTGTCTATATAGTAACTGAGATGCAAGTATTTTTCCCCATTACATACCTATAGTAGGCATGTATGCGGTTTGGGACGAAGCCGAATTCCTTTGTTTGCCGTAAAACTTAAAACTGCCGTGTGTGATCTTGTCCTGTCGCAAAATGCACACGACGTTAATAATGTGATTAAGGTGTTTACATGTCTGTAAAACACCTCGATAATGCAACTAAAACAGGAGTACTCCACATGTCTTAATTTGATTTGTGTTTACTTCGAGTATGACCTTAATCGGATTAAGGTAATTAAAAATTGCTGTTTACATGTTAGTTTCTTAATCAGAGTATTGTCTTAATCGGGTTAATATTGGATTATTGTTGTTCATGTAAATGCACTGACAAATCGAATTAAGACATGTGGAATACTCCTGCTTTAATCGCATTATCGATGTGTATTACGGACATGTAACACCTTAATCACACAATTAACGTGATGTTGGAGTTTTCACCGCATTTTGCGACAGGACACAATCGCACACGGCAGTGCTCAAATATTTTACGGTAAACAAGAGAGCACGGTTGCGTCCGAAACCACGTACTTACCTACTTTATAGTAGGCGAAATACATGTATCTCTGCTACTATATAGTAGGTGAGTACGCGGTTTGGGACGCAGCCCATGGGTTCATGCAGTCGTCTATTTGCACGTACAGCATGACAAGTAATTAACTGCACTTGAAGCGTTCGTAAAATTCAAAATAAAAACACCCAAAACTGTATCCGGTACCATAATGAAGACGAACTGTATGTTGATATGTGAAATTCTGGGGGTACATGGGACCGCATGATGTGGGGACATAATGACGTGTGCCTTAATCGAACTATGTTCTATAACATGTAAAACGGGAACATGAAAGGAATATTCTAAAAGCAACTCATGTAAACACTTTAATCACAATATTGTCTTACTCCAAATAAGGTCAATTAGATTACTACTGTCCATGTTAACTTAGTCAATGTGACCAACAATGAGGAAGGAACTAACATGGTATTGGTATTGAGTGTTATTGGAAACAGAGCAGAGGCTCAGGGGAAAGGAACAGGTCTTGTGATTACAAGGGGAAAAATCAGTAAGTGACACAGAAACTTTGGGTGGAGAACATGGCTATATGCTATTTAACAAGCTACTTAATTTTAAAAGTTGAGATTCAGCCACTTGGCTATTTTGTTACAGAATATTTCAAATTGTGTGCACAAGTAACTGTCAGGACATTATTTAAAAAAATGCAGATGCAGAAAAATACAATTTGCTGGATCTAAAATGCTGGTTTTTATAAGCATCCAAATAATGAGTGTAGAAGCCATATTGTTAAATTATACCAAATTTGCAGTGATTAGAGTTGTTTATGTTTGTTATGACAATTTTTTCAATACTTTTAAAAATTTTCCTAAACTCTTAACACAGTTAGCACAACATCTATATGCGTAAGCTACACAATTAACAAATTGTTGATTTGACACAAAATGCATACAGTTAACATAAATTAAAAATGCTTGAACTTCTTTTACACACAAGCTCAGCCAAGATCAAAAGAATGGAATTTTACTGACAAATTTACAAATGCTTTCACCCTGTATGTCAGAACAGTTGTTCTAAACCTAACTTATAGGCTAAAGTCAAAGAAAACAGCTGTTCATATTGTGAATTTAAACACATATATATCCCCTGTATTTTATTCCATTGCTACTGAGAAAGAGCTGATTGAGGTTATGCAAGTACAGTGGTGTGAAAAAGTGTTTGCCCCCTTATTCATTTCCTGTTCCTTTGCATGTTTGTCACACTTAAATGTTTCGGAAGATCAAACCAATTTAAACAATAGTCAAGAACAACACAAGTAAACACAAACTGGTTGGGCCACCCTTAGCAGCAACAACTGCAACCAAGCGTTTGCGATAACGTGCAATGAGGCTTTTACAGCGTCCTGGAGGAATTTTGGCCCACTCATCTTTGCAGAATTGTCCTAATTCAGTTACATTAGAGGGTTTTCGAGCATGAACGGCCTTTTTAAGGTCATACCACAACATCTCAATAGGATTCAGGTCAGGACTTTGGCTAGGCCACTCCAAAGTCTTCATTTTGTTTTTCTTCAGCCATTCGGTGGTGAACTTGCTGGTGTGTTTAGGATCATTGTCCTGCTGCAGAACCCAAGTTCGTTTCAGCTTGAGTACACGAACAGATGGTCAGACATTCTCCTTCAGGATCT
>JAFFST010045513.1:62362-72741 GCA_022414735.1 Noturus placidus
TTGTGTATGAGAGAGGTGTGTGTGTGTGTGTGTGTGTGTGTGTGTATGGGCTCACACACACACACACACACACACACACACACACACACACACACCCCGCCAATCTCAGTTCAGGATCCAACCGACACAGTCCGCTCTCTGCGCATCATGACCTGATAGCTGTGTGTCTGTGTATGTTTCTAAAGCAAACTGATTTTGTGAAATCGTGTGAGATCCGGTGAGGCTGCACCGCTCCATATTTTTGCGCACCTATTTTCATTCCTCCAGCGTCACAGCTATTAGCTGAAGAAAACCATGATCCGAGATTGTTTGTGCATCTGGCGCGCGCTTTGGGTCGCTGCTCGTTCCGGACTGTTAAAGCGGCGCTGAAAACCGCTGCACTCTGTTTCTATAACTTTGATCACGGTGGTGACGGGTGATCACTGAAGTCTAAAACTCTCTCCTCTGTCGGACTCATGGCTCTTTGGACAATGGACCTGATCAGAATGTGTTTGCTCCAGCTGGCTGTAATAGGTGAGTTTTCTTCTGTCGCGCGCTCATTATTATTATTATTATTATTATTATTATTATTATTATTATTATTATTATTATTATTATTCCTTATGCTCTGACTGGGTTCGTGCATAACGCAGGTAAACACGCTGAGCTGCAGATGATGCGGATTGTGCTGAGAACGATGAGTTGATTGCAGTGATTCTCTCCTCTTGATGCACGAGCCTTGCTTTTCGAATAGGCATGCTCGGCGCGTTTACCTTTCCGAGTTGCTTTTCTTCCCTCTATAGCAATGTCACGAAATCAACGGAGTTTAGAAAGTTAAGTCAATAACATTGTGCGCGCTCTTGCTCTTTAAGCGCAACTGTGGCGCGTGTACAATGCACAAGACAGATCGGCCGACACGCTAATGTGATTATGTTTGTGTGTTATAATTACCTGCCGTGATGTTTAATAGCCTCGATCACGGCACATTACCCCAGTCATTAAACGGCAATGGTGCTGAAACGCTGCACGGCGTCACACTGAGGAAAGCAGGTACGCCGGAGCCCCTTACACAAATCAGTTTATACATGGCCGTAAAGTTCATGTACATCTCTCGAAGGACTTCGAATGCCCGTCCATAATAGCAACAAACCACCATTCGGCCTACATCTTAATGTTGGACTGAATTGTGTCCTGTCTCGATACCTGTAGTCCTACCTGTGCCTCATCTGAGCCTACTAACACAGGTTAACCTATTTAGACCGAGCTGGGAAAATGGGGCTACATGGAAAAATCTGAAGGTTTTTGTTAACCTATACTTTAGGTTTATAGATGATGGAATGCAGCTATTTTTGATCTATATTTTAAGACGCACTGGCACCCTGTCCAGGGTGTACCCCGCCTTGTGCCCGATGCTTTCTGGGATATGCTCCAGGTTTAATGTGACCCTGAAAAGGAGTAAGTGGTAGAAGATGGATGGATGGATTTTAAGATGTTAAGACGTCTGAAAGATGGCGTCAGATAGTTCAGTCACATGTTACCTTAGAGGATGGAAAGAATGCATTGCATTTCCAGTGAAGTTACACAAACGTCAAACTCAGTAAAACTCACATTTAGTCCAATCCAAAATTAGGGAATTTATTTTCAGACATGGAGTGTATTTAAACAGTAGCAAAAAAGAATCCTGCAATGAGATAACGCTAGTCCTTAGGAGAAAAGTGAAAAACGGGCTGCATCTCTCCAAATGCAAAGTGGAATTGTAATAAGAGGGTTATGTAAGTGTGCTCATCATTAAAACAGGTGTGTGCATGCACACTCCCTCTGTCACGCAGTGTTCGAGGTGGTATATGAGAGAACGTAGAACAAGCATCCGACTGCTACAGTATCTGTAGTAAAAGCCTTTATTTGCTCTATGTACACAGCTTTCACAGTTGCCTGTACATCATTTCCTGTATTTCCCCATGTACGTTGGAAAGATTAATTAGTGCTTATCCTAACCTGTAATTGTAACACAGAGAAGGCGTCAAAGCTCCACACTTGTACAACTTGTGCAGATGTGGGTGAAATGTTTTGCTTCAAGGTAAAGCAGTTCCTCTGGGGATGGGCTGCAGTCTGCAGCAGTGAGAGCCTGGAGCCCAAAACCTGTTCGACCACCCCAGGCACACCTTGTCTAATCAGTGTTATACACATGCTTTCTTTCATACTCCACACACACACACACACACACACACACACGCACACATGCACACACATACACACAGCTGTCACTCTGTCATAGCAGTAAACTGCTTTCACTACTCTGTGATCTATAAACTTCACATTGAGATACTCTCCTTACAAGCTTGACATGAATACAGTACATACACACAGGAGTGCAAACAAGCATATCCCCAAACATTTCCCTCTAATGCCACTTAGATGGAGTCAAGTCTCCTTGCTTGTATATTGGACAACATATATCCTTGTGTATTGGCATATTATATAGATACAATAGCCTACAAATGCATGATACCAGGGGAGGATATTTTTATATTAATAAAAAAATAATAATTGGTCTAATTCAAGAAAATCACTGGTGACTTTAACTTATAAAATCCAGCTGACTTAAAGTAATTGCTGCAGAGCCAGTAAAGTTATCTTTAGTTTAGTTTGAGTTTGCAGTCACTTTAGATAGCTACTTACATTTTTAGTTATTAAAAGTACTTCTAATATTTTATCAAAATACCTTATAACAATAAGCGTTTTACGTTAATGGAGATTTTTCCTGTATATGTGACAAATAACAAAGAGTGGATTTTCTTTAAATGTGTGCATACAGAGCTAAATCCTGAATTGCTTCAGCTGTGTGATTTGAGGTTCGGAAGTGTTTTTGATTGTTTGATTGATGTCTAATGATGATAGTAATAGTGATATTGAAGTGCTTGATGAAATGACAGCTGTGATCTTTAGCTTGCCTTATCCTCAGCTGCTCTTTGCAGATCCCGTTGTTAGGACAGAAGCCCAAGTTCAGGGGCTGTGAACTTATATTTGGAATACAATCATTTAATGAGTAAGTCTACTAATTTTGGAATGTGCAAATAATTTTGGTTTATGAAGAGAACAATGTTTAAACATGGTTTAAACATTTTTTTTTGTCAGCATTGCTATTCAACTTTTTAGCTGTATTTGGCCAGTATAAATGTGCTCCAACCTTTAATTCATAAAAAATAATTTCTGATTATGACCAGTGGTGGAACATACTTGAGTAATTGTACTTTGGTCCTGTTCAGACCTAGCATTAAAATAAATCCTGGGACAGCACTAAATACAGGGGTGAACAGGGTCCAATGTGCATCAGAGACGCTTCATCTCTCAAACCACCTTTGGAGGTGGTTTGGGACACATATGACCACATAATATTTGTGGAGTGAACACAAAAGCATCTCTTTGCATCCCAGACAATAATGAAGGACCACCTAAGTTGATTGTGTCATTGCCCTTTCTAGAAAATACATAATCAGTGTGTGACTGATACAGGTGATGCTAGCAGATGAAGGCACATGTTTCTCATTGCTTCTTTTGTCATCTCCTGTTGATTTATAAATTAGGGTAGAAGATCGATATATTTGAATAGTGGCAGCACGTCCATAATGGCAGGTGGGTAAGAGCCTCATCATTTATATGAGCCGTTCAAGAAATATTAATCTTCATAAAGCCCTCATCGCAAGGCCATACTTTTAATATCCAATTGAAATACTTCCTTTAAATCACCAACGATTAAAATTTTTTTGACTAAGCTGATTTTCCGTTGCCCACACTTGTAGATGTTGTGCAATTGCAGGGCTCAGCAAGCCAATTTAGCTTCCAATAAATTTATTATTGCACCTACAGGTTAAAAATGGGAACTGCAACAAGCAGCGATCAATATGGGAAGATTGTTTTGCCCTATGCTAACTCCATGAACATTTTCAGTGGAGGAGGAGCAGACAGGACAGTCAATGACAGGGTTGCTAGATTGGGCTAGTTAAAAATGGGCCAAGCTCTTGTTTCTTAGCTAAGAATCTCAATTAAATGTAATACATTTATGCAAAATGGTAATGTGTAAAGGCAGACAGTGTGTCTATGATGAATATAACCTTATCTGTGGTAAGGATATATAGTAAAGATTGGGAGAGGGAAAGGGGGATTATAGAGTGAATAATATCTATGCATTAGAAATATGTGTGAAACATTTGCTTCCCACCCAAAGGCAGAGAAAAAGAAGAAATGTCTTTTGAGGTGTAGTTGGACTGGAAAATTTTGCTGAAAAGCATCATCTCTGGTTAATGATATTATCCAGAACACATTTTGAGACTGTAGACTGTATGAATGCCTGCTGAATGACTGTATGTTGTCGAATCTCAACTGCCTATTACATGATTACTGTATACTGGTTACATGGTTAAGAATACTACATAGTAGCCTATAGCATAGCAAGGCAAGTGTGATATTGCTCAACTTAATTTTTTTTGAGGCTGTGTCATTGTTAATGCTGGCCTGCTTCTATGGCCATGAGTTGCTGCTGCATTTAAAAGAGCTAGTGCAGGATTCGTAGGACATTTCTGCATGAAAACGTATGCAATAGAAGACTAAAATGATAAATGTGCATAACAACATTCCTCCAGTAGATATGATGTATGAAATACAATCAGAAGTTGTCCTTGGAGACACATTCAGTATGTCACATGTAAACGGAAATGCATTTTTCAACTGTCTGAAAACACATGTGAGCCAGATGTTAATACTTAAGTATTATTATTTTGGTGTATTCATGCTTTACTTGAGTATTATTGAAATTGAATTCTTACACTCTTACTTAATAAGATTTCCAAGAAAAAAAACACTTTCTTTTAGACATTTGTATTCGCTACAAATCTCAAATGTATCTTCTCCTTTCATCCAGCCAATGTTTATTAATCATATGGACAGCCATGCATTTTATTTACATTTCAGTTTAGCATCCAGTCAAGTTTATCGTTGTAGGAAAAATTAATGAATTTGAATGGTCTTTGTTATATGCAGCGACCTTCTACTGCTACAAACCGTAGTTAGAGCTAGAACTATCTGCGATTGTCTAAAGATGGATAATCCAGAAGACAAAAGTGAGGAACTTGAGGATGAATGCTCCCGGCCCAACCTTAGTAAAATGTAGTAGAGTGCCACTATTTTGCTGCATTTCTTTTAATGGGGTTAATTACCCTGCCTCTGTTTTGGCACGTGAGTCATTAGTATCCTATTTTGGAAGCGTATTTAAGGCGGTTATACGCTAATGGGCATTGTGTCGTTGTTGAGTGACTGCCACTTCCAGTGCCACATGTTTTGAGCTGAATTGGTACACACCGGGTGATTTGCTGTTGACTGATTGCCTTTGCTGATGCTGCGTTCTTTTGCTCCAAAGCATTTTTAATTGTGATAAATGGAGCATTATTGGCTGGCTGCTGGGTACCTTCAGGTATGTCTTTATGCTTTTAGCTTATTTTATCCGGAGTTGTGTATTTTAGTTGCTTCCCGGTGAGTTGTGAACATTGGCTGCCTCATGAATGAAGTGGTCTCAGTATGTTTTGGTATGTACTTTTAGAAATATCATGGCGACCTGATGGGTACGTATATTTTAGCTCATATATTTTTTAGATTTTAGGTGAGCTAATTAGCCTGTCTCAGTGCGTCCTTGTCTGCTGGTGCTGCATGGCTTTCAGCACTGCTGCTTTTAATCCTATGTTTTGTGTGTTTTTGTTTGTTTTGTGTTTTTGCTCTTTTGCCTTTGTTTTCTTTGTATTATTTTTTATTTGTATTTTTTATATGCTCTATTGTTTTCCTGCGCCATGTACGATCTCAAACCTGGAGGTTAATTGAGGGCATGAGTCTGTTGTCCTGTAAGGTTGTGCTGCTAGAGCAGACCAGGTTTGTTTGTGTTGTGTTTCTAACTCCAACTGTTGTTGGAGTTTCGTGATCCCCCGGTTTGAGTGGTTTGCCATCTATGTATTTATTAATTTATTTTTCATTGAAGAGTTGGTTACTTTGTGTATCGGTTTCTTTGTGCTATTATATTTTGTCTGCTTTGGCAGTAGCAAATTGTGAGCATGCTGTTTGTCCTTGTGTGTACTGTAGTTGACATCAAGTTCTGCATTTTATCTTAATCTTAAAATATTTTTATCTGAAAATATCTGTTACTGCTTCAATAAAGACATATTTTGCAAATGATATCCAAGTCACATGGTTCTTTGAGAAGCGAACCTATGTGTCCCTTGGGTATTTCCCTGGTATAGTCACCAGGGTCGCATAGTCGGTTTTTTCTAAGTTACTTATTGTATTAATTTTTTTCTGTTTTCTCCAAATCCCTAGAAAATCCCCTCAAACTTTTTAAGTTGACAAATCAATTTCTTTAAGCCAAATACACTTAAATTTAACAAAAATCAAACTCAACCTTGTTGTATTTAAGTGTATTTGGCTTTGATTTATCAACTTAAAAAAATTTGAGGTAATTACTTTCCTCAATTTTTTTTTGTTAAATTAAGTTATCTGGGTTTACAGTGGGCCATATTTTGGCAACCTTTTACCAATGGCATCCTTTAGAGAGGTTGCCTGCCTACCTTACCAAATTATCCCTGCAACACTACACAAAGACTTGCATAAAATGAGGTGTCTCCATTACCTCCCTAGAAGGCATGAAGCCTGTCTAATTTGAAAAAGCATGTTGAGGCAAGTTACTAATTGTAAATATAGGTTAATTACATGATATTTTATTTTTGATTAATTAGTTTTCAAAATATGTAACATTAATTTGTATAGCGCTTTTTACAATGGTACATTGTCTCAAAGCAGCTTTACAGAAATATCATTTTTGCATTTTTACATTTACAAGCGACTTACTAATGAGAGCACATTCACACACCAATGGTAGCAGAGCTGCCATGCAAGGTGCTAGCTTGCCATCGGGGGCAACTTAGGGTTCAGTGTCTTGCCCAAGGACACTTCGGCAGGGATCACCCGGGCCGGGATTCGAACCGCCAACCCCACGGTTAGTGGATTAGTGGACAACCCGCTCTACCGACTGAGCCACAGCCGCCCTAGTCATGCATTAGTCATGCACATTACCGTTAAAACTAAATTTGAATACATGGAAAAGTAGAAACCTTTTTACTTGAATTTTATATGCATTTAGGCTGGACACTTTGAATTTGAAATATTATCATACTTTAACCTACGTGTAATTCTCAGTACTTTTCCCACCCATGATTATGACACCATGTCACTCAGTGCATTCAGTGGAGGAATGGATGAGGTGTAGTTTCTTTTTATTCCATGAAAATTGGCTAGGTCTAACAGGCAGAATATCTTCAATAAGTCAAACATTGTTCTATTTTGCTGTTGGTTTGATTGCAGTCATTACACAATTCCTAGAATAATTTATAGATTTCTAGCAAAGGATGTATAACAAATGTTTACTTAGCATTTAAGTGTGGTATTATTTTTTTAACCATACATTTAATAACTGTGAATATGTGTTGGATTACATTATACTATACTGTGAGTTTGAGATTACTGGAATATGAATTCATTCTGGTGCAGCAGTGACATCTCACCATGTTTAATGAAGACAACGTCTTTCCTCCCCCTCCTCTACTCTGCCCACACTCTGGTCCAACTGCTAATTAACCTCTGGTTTCTTATATAATAGACTAAACTCCCTCTGTGTTTGAGTTTCATGTGTATTTTACATGAAAATTTAAATTGGTATATTTTACAAGGGAAATAAAATCCAGTGATATATTTCATATAATTTTTATATGTAATTTGACTCATACACATATATACAGTAGATAAGTAGAGTGCTGTGAAAAAGTATTTGATTTCGTCTGTTTTTGTGTCTTTCATACTAAATTGTTTCAGAAATTAAAAAAAAATCTAAGATAAAACAAAGGCAAACTGAGTAAACACACACTACAGCTTTTAAATGATAGTGTTATTTCTCGAGGCAAAAAAAAGTAATCCAATACCAACTGCGCCTGTGTGAAAATGTGTTTGCCCCTATAGTTACTAATTCCCCAAATCTATGAAACTGCATTCATAATGGGGTTCAGCTGGACTAGATGCAACCAGGCCTGATTACAGCAAAAGGTCACAGTTCATGACTCCACTATCAAAAAGACACTGGCAAAAATGGCATCCATGTGAAAACCATCAAATCAAATCAAAGTTTATTTGTCACATACATAACCATGCATAGAATGGCATACAGTGAAATAATTATGACTGTTATGTAAAAGAGAATAAAAAAAGATTATATACAATAAAGATTAAAAATATAATAATATAAGAATAAAGAATATAATATAGAGAGAATAAAACTATAATGTATGAGTAGAAATTATTGGAAAAAAATTACAATTAGATTATAATACAACAATTACAGTTATATATAGAAAATAGTAAGATTACCAAAACTGAAAAGGAAAAATTTACAATTGTAATATATTAAATGGAGTAGAAAAACTACATGTGCAAATGAGGTGTGCAAATTGTAGGGAGTGCAAAAATATGATGTGAGTGAATGTAGCAAATGTATAACATCATATATATGATGTAAAAACATCATATATATAATGTAGAAAATGTATAACAGGCAGGATGAGGTAGTGGATATATATGTGAGTCCAGTTTCTAGTCCTTGGTGCTCCCCTGGTTGAAGGCCCGGATCACCTGCGAAAAAAACTCTTCCTCATTCTCTCTGTGTTGGCATCCAGGGAGGGAAAGGAAACGTTTCTCTGACCATAACAGAGAGAACAGTCCATTGCTGGGATGCTAACCCAGAAGAACATTAAGACTCATCTGCATTTTGCCAAAGCACACCTTGATGATCTCCTTTTTTGGAGAATATTCGATGGCTTGATGAGTTGAAGGTGAATTACATCTGCTGTAATCCAAACACAGAATTCCACAAAAAGAACATCATGGTGTGGGGATGCTTTTATGTTCAAGGTCTGGTTCAAGGTGTTTGGTTGCAGTTATTGCTCCTTATTGCTGCTATGGGGGCAATTAATTTTTCACATTGGTGATAGGTGTTGGATAATTCTTTTTGCTTTTAATGTAATTTTTGTTTTATGTTGTATTTTGTTTGAAGATCTAAAGCCATTTAGTATGAGATACACCCAAAAACAGAAAAAAAAAATCAGGAAAATACTTTTTCACAGTACTGTATTTATTTATGTATTTATTCATGTATGTGTTTATTTATTTATTTATACTCATATAAGCATGTTATTTCTATATTAGGCAAGAAATGGCTGTACAACTATGTTGTACTTGACTGATTATAGACCAGAAATGTGGTACGTGGTTGAATATATCATATGTAATTGTAGTTGAATTCCCATCATATGTAAACCCCAAAAATGAAACTTTTTTGAGTATGATGGGGAAAACATCAGAACACTGAATACTGTTTGCACAATTCACAATCGTCTAGAGTATCATTTATTAAACTAGCATTTAATATGTTATTTATAATTTTTATTGTAGACATGTTTACATCCATCACTGGTCCATCACTACAAGCCTCAACTTTCGTTACATGACATATCACGAAGTCATTGGGAACCCACATCATGAACAATATACTAACATTCACACCTCTAACATTATAGCTGAATTGTAACCTACAGTTTACACAATAGTGTGGCATGCTGGTACAGTGAGTTGATGCTTCACAGTTCCAGGATCCCTGGAGTGATCCTGTGCTTAGGTTACTGACTGTGTGGAGTTTCACATGTTCTCTGTGAGTTTCCAGCGTGTATTCCTGTCTTGTGCCCACTGATCTTGGGATCTGCACCAGACAGAATCCACTGTAGACAGAATATTCTTAACAAAACTGTGATTTGTTCAAAACTATGATTGTTAAAGGATGTTTAAAGAATGTTTTCGCTCATGTATGCATGTGTTATTGTTTTTTAAATGTATCCTGATGCACATATAAATTAGCATGGTTTCACACTTAAAAATTTATAATAATGATCACAAATCCATTTGTAGAAAATCATAAAAAGGTTAGGATTGGGATTGTAGGTTACCTAATTATTTAAGTTGGGTCCAGAATGATCAGAACTCTTTAAGAGAAGGATGTTTATGTATTATACACAGTGATTCAAGAATTCTATCCAGCAATTGGAGAAGATTCGATTTACTCTTCCTTTAATAAAAAAAAAAAGCTCTTTAATATTATATTGAATTTAAAATAACTTTTTTGAAATAGTTGTATTTATAAAAAATAATTGACCATAAATACAAGCAAATGGTCATTCTTTAAAAATGTTTACTCTAAAGTCTACCTCTGACTATTTCCTGTATTTCTGAAGTTACAGTTAAGCAGTTACAAATGAGCACAAATT
>JAFFST010045513.1:100518-119194 GCA_022414735.1 Noturus placidus
TGACAAACATGCAAAGGAACAGGAAATGAGGAAGGGGGCAAACACTTTTTCACACCACTGTATATAATGGGTTGGTGTCCTGTACAGGTTGTCCCCTGCCTTGTGCCCCAAGTCCCCTTGGATAGGCTTCAGGCTCCCCCTCAACTCTGTTTAGGATAAGCAGAACAGAAAATGGATGGATGGATTAGGATAAATGTTAAAATCCAAACTTTATGGTAGTAGTTTCAATTTTGGTGTATTATTACAACCTAAATACACATGCACTGAGATACACACTTACTCAGACACACAGCCACATTTTTGTAATGTGTATCTAATTTTAAGCAGCTGTGTATATGATGTTTGTGAGCATGTTCAGAAAATTTTCCCTTTGCATTTGATTTGCTGAGCCAACATTCAACCTTCCAGCATTTGAAGTTTTATCTTCCTCCTACACTATAGTAATCCTCCACCTTCCTATTGCTCTGAGTCTGATGAGCTACTTGAGTAATTAGACAGGCATCCTGTTTTGTGCCCTGACTTATGACACCACATTAATTTGATGCTCAGCATGTCCTTCAGGACTAGCTCTATGTGACAGGGCTTAGTGTCATTAAACCAGTCGGGGAACCTCAGGACACAAGCATTTACTTTTGCATTTATTCATTTATCCAACGTGATTCTGTTATCCAAAACACTTAAGTAAACTTAAACTTAAGTAACACAAGTAAGGCAGAACTTTACAAGCATTTGTCTGTCTGAGGAAAATGGCAGGCAAGTATTGTTTTCCTTTAGGGGGAAGAGGACCATATCTCACAGTCTATTAAAGAAGACTTTTTCCCCACATTTCAAGCACACAAACTTTTAATATATATACATACTGTTTATAAACAGTATAGAAGTTATAAAATTGCAGAATAGTATACACGGTTCTTGAGAAATGGAACATTCCTTCTGAAACTGAAGCATTTCTACCATAGCAACAACTAGCAATGTTAACAGTGATGCTTTTTCTCATTAATGTTATTCTGTATACATCCAAAGCCACTGGAAATGAATGTCCTTGATTCTGATGTTTCAAAATGCAGTCTGAGCATTTTCTTATTGTTTGCAAGTTCAGAGATTATATTTATATTGCGATTTATATTGCTCTGCGATGGACTGGCATCCTGTCCAGGGTGTACCCCGCCTTGTGCCCGATGCTTCCTGGGATAGGCTCCAGGTTCCCCGTGATCCTGATAAAGGAATAAGCGGTAGAGGATGGATGGATGGATTTATAATGCGTTTGCAGTCATACATTAGAATTGATAGTGGATAATAATAAATCATTTCACCCGTTACTCATTATATGTAACAGGCCACATTACTTTTAGTCCACTGTCAGGTGGAATTAAAAATATGTTTTGTAGACCAATAACACAAATAACTCTTCTCAAATGTGTTAATTGTCTGCACTTATCTGAAAGGTTTATTCTGAATGGCCAAACAGTTGAAACATTTTACCACATATGAACAGACTGCAATAAATTACCGTTAGAATTTTCATTGTTTTTTTTTTTAAGGTTTACTGTATGTTGTACATTGGTGCTTGAAACCCTTAAAATTGTCTATATATCTTCATAAATATGACCTTAAACATAGGCCTAAAAGTAGACAAAGAGAACTCAATTAAACAAATTAGACAAAAACATTATACTTGGTCATTCAATTTTTTAAGAAAAATGATCCAATATTACATATCAGTGAGTGGCAAAAGAATGTAAAGTTTAGAAGTTCATTTGAAGGTGAAATTACAGCAAGGAGTTTTCAATCAGAGTCTTATCAATCCTAAGATCAGAGTCTGATCTTCACAACACATGTTTGTGGAAGTGTATCATGGGATGAACAATGGAGATTTCTGAGGACCTATAAAAAAGAGTTGATGCTCATCAGGCTGGAAAAAGTTACTCAAATCCACAAATGTAGGAAATTCAAGACCATTGTTACCCTCCCCAGGAGTGATAATCCAACAAAGATCATTCCAAGAGCAAGTTGTGTAATAGTCTGCGAGGGTAGTCACAAAGGAACCCAGGGTAACTTCTAAGCAATGAAGGCCTCTCTCACATTGACTAATGTCAATGTTCATGACTCCACCATCAGGAGAACACTCAACAACAATGGTGTTCATGGCAGGATTGCAATGAGAAAGACCACTGCTCTCCAAAAAGAACATTGCCCCTCTGCAGTTTGCTAAAGATTGCATGGACAAGGTAGAAGGCTATTGGAAACATGTTTTGTGGATGGATGATACCAAAATAGAACATTTTGGTTTAAATGAGAAGGGTGATGTTTGGAGAGAGGAAAACACTGCATTTCAGCATAAGAACCTTATACCATCTGTGAACATGGTTGTAGTATTATCATGGCTTGGGCCTGTTTTGCTGCATCTGGGCTGCTTGCTATCATTGATGGAACAATGAATTCTGTTTTATATCAGCAAATTCTACAGGAAAATATCAGGACATCTGTCTGTGAACTGAATCTCAAAAGAAAGTGGGTCATGCAACAAGACAACTACCCTAAGCACACAAGTCGTTCTACCAAAGAATGGTTAAAGAAGAACAAAGTTAATGTTTTGGAATGGCCAATTCAAAGTCCTGAATTTAATCCAATAGAAATGTTGTGGAAGGACCTGACGCCTATGAAGTTCATGTGAGGAAGCCCACCAACATCCCAGAGTTGAAGCTGTTCTGCAGTGAGGAAAGGGCTAAGATTCCTCCAAGTTAATGTTCAGGACTGATCAACAGTTACTGGAAATGTTTAGTTGCAGTTTTTGCTGCACAAGGGGGTCACACCAGATACCGAAAGCAAAGGTTCACATACTTTTGGCTCATCAAAGAATGGATGACAGCAGTTGGTTTTTAAATTCATCTTTATTATATGCTCTAGTCATTCAGATAGATAAACTGACCCATGCGATAGTTCAAATATTTACTGCTTTCACCTCTTTCTGCTAGAGAAGCATTTGACTTACACAGTTGATGCAGAATTTTTGTCCAAAAACATTCACATACATGAACCAGCCACTTTATTAGGAACACCTGCTCATTCATGCTATTATACAATGAACCTATATATTATGGCAGCAGTATAAAATCATGAAGAGACAGATCAAGAGATTCAGTTAATGTTCACATCAAAAATCATACTTGAGGGGGGAGGGGTGTGATCTCAGTGACTGTGGCATGGTTGTTGGTGCCAGATGGGTTGGTTTCAGAAACTACTGATCTCCAATTTCACACACAATTGTCTGTACAATTTACCTGCAATGGTGAGGGAACTGGCCCATGTGCTGAATATTTGACACCCTGAACTAAAGGCCATGAACTATAAAAATTATCTTAAATTCACACCCTGAATTTTCTTTTTAAATATACTTTAATACTACAAGTTTACTTGAAAGAGCACCTCACAGCTCTGTAAAAAAGCCTTTACATGCTCTTGGGTCTTTTAGTAGATCAGGAAATGCTGAGAAGGTTTTTTTTTTCCTTCAAACCTTTGAAGTAGTACTGCCTGTTTTCCTTACAGCTGGAAGCAAGGACATGTAACACACACTGTCTCTATTTACAGACAAATGATCACTTAGAGCTGATTCCATTAGATGCAGCATTGACGGGGTAAGAGGAACAGCACCCGAGTAGCCCCTGGACAGTCCATTCTCTGTAACAGTGCTGTGAAGGGAGTATCACAGCAGTGTAATATTTTCCTGCTGGCACTGGTATGCTTGGTTTGTAATATTTTCTCTTTGGTCGGTATAGCCTCTGGTCTGACAGCTCAAATAAAGATGGAGTCGCTTCACTTCATTTCTGCTGTGCCAGGCAAAAGCTACTTCCCTCAGCATCACATTTTACGTCCAGGCCAACACATACACACACACACACACACACACACACACACACACACACACACACACACAGGTACGGCTAGAGTGCTTCAGCAACCCAGTTGACCTTGCGATAGGCCAGCGGCATTCTCCCTCTGTCATCTTAGGTCAGTCCATCACTGAGCCTATTTAAAAGATTAAAGACCTATTAAAGTTTCAGTGGAAATCAGGCTTCAGGCCATCAGTGGTGTGATGTGAACTAGTTCCACAAGGACGGGAGGCAGAGAGACTTAGGTGCTCACCAGGGATCTTGATGGGAATAAATGTAGGAGGTGTGAAGGAATTTGAGTGTTTTTGGAAATGTAATACAGGGATACAAACGGTGATGATGGATTGTTTTCCTTGCATATGTGCGTGTTCTCTAAAAGTTTCAGAAGAATGTCCTTAAGAAGCCTCTAGAACTAGAATGTGAGCATCTGAAAAAAAATGCTTCCAGAAATGACATGTTAGGTGGGAGAACTGTCCCACTTAGCACATGTTTGCATGCAGGACAGAGCTCTGGCCCACTTGCTATCAGACTCCCTATGGCCAAGTGCACAGAATACAGGTTAGGCTTTGAGTAGAGGTGTTCAACAAGACTAGGATCCCATGGGACCCAACAAAAAAGTTATAGCAAGGGAATTTTTTACTCTCATTTTAATAAAGCAAATGGGACAAATAGAAAGTGCACATTTCCAATAATGTTCAGTAAGACTAGGAAAAAAAATTATTCTAAATGAATAAAATATTTAAGATATAATTTTTTGTTTTATTCTGGTGTCATTTTCTAGTAACAAAATTGGAAATAAGTCTATTTGTCTTTTTTATGTGCAGACAAGACACCACCGAAAAAAGTTCACACTGGCAGCAATTTATTCCTCCTTAAATCATTAAAAATCATTCTACACTGGTTGCTAGTGTGCATTCCAATCTTTAGTTTGTTAAAGACATGGTCACACAAACAATATCGAGAAGTATGCAAAACAATTCATTTCAGAAATCAGATTCTGATCAGATGTCTTTCAGTTAACAACATGGCACTGGCTGCAGCTATAATTTTTATTTTTATTACAAAGACACAGGAGAATCAGTGGAGTGTGAATGGGTCTTGCTTCCTTTCTTATCAAAGAAATAGTCCAAAACATATTACTGTGCAAACTGGTAACATAATCTATTTTAGTTTCCATGATTACGTTTTAGAGTAATAAAAAAATATCAGTTTCTTTACATGCATTCACCTACACAGTAGCAAAGCTTGAACAAGACATCAAAGCACCTCATAATATAAACCATACTGTTTCAGGAAACAAACTACATTTGTTTGCACTTTTAAGATATTCTCTTCTTAGTGACAACACTATGATAATTGTATTGGGCATGAACAAAAGTTTGGCAAACTCACTCACATACTAACCTTGTAAACAGAATTAGAATACAAACATGAAACAATCCTTGCAGAAATATTCTAGTTTTAACACGTAGTATTATCTGTAGATTCCTTCTGGTTTATTGTACCACATGACAGTAACATATCACAATTTCATTTATCTAACAATTAAGTCATGTTTTTTGTTTGTTATTTCATCTTATTTTCACCTATTATGCAGCTATCAGAACATGTATACTCTCAAATTGGATTTTTTTTTTTTTTTCGCACTTATATAGCACTTTTAACCAAAGCGCTTTACACTGTGTCTCCTTCACCCATTCACACACACTCACACACCAATGGTAGCAGAGCTGCCATGCAAGGTGCTAGCTTGCCATCGGGGGCAACTTAGGGTTCAGTGTCTTGCCCAAGGACACTTCGGCATGTGGAGTCATCCGGGCCGGGATTCGAACCGCCAAGCCTACGATTAGTAGATTAGTGGACAACCCGCTCTACTGACTGAGCCACAGCCGCCGGGATTTTATATTTTCACCTAAAGATACTTCTTGTGTACTACCCTTAGTGGTCCAGCACCTAAGGATCCCATTCTCTCACTGCCATGGCAGATGTTTGATTCCCGGGCAGGGAACCAACCCAGCCATTGGGTTGCAGTTAGTGCAGGTCCCAAGCCGGAATAAAAAATTCAGGAAGGGCATCCAGTGTAAAACCTGTTATAAATCAAATATGCGGACCAATGGTCAAAGGTACATTAACTTAGGCCACTGAAGAGCCCTTTCTACTGACTCAGAAAAAACATCAGAAGAAAGATGCCTAGGGTTCCTGCTTACCTGTGTGAACATGCCACTGGCCTGTCCTCCCCAGCCCAAACACATGTGTTGCAGGTTGACTGGCATTTCTAAAGTGTCTGTATAGTATGAGCTTGTGTGTGTGTGTGTGTGTGTGTGTGTGTGTGTGTGTGTGTGTGTGTGTGTATGTGTGTGATTCTTCCCTGCATTGGTTTAGCACCCTGTCCCCTGCCTCATTCCCTGAGTCCACTGGGATAGGCTCCAGGCTCCCCACACCCCTGTTAGGTTCATCAGTACAGAAAATGGATGTATAATAAGAAGCTATAGTATTTATAAAACTTTGAATTAGTCTACTCCAACTGACCAATTATTGCAGCTTCAAGTACCCTGTGAGTCTGACTGGTGCCAATAAGTCTAAGATGTCAGTTATGTTTAATACCATTTCCATCACTGGAAGTTGGTAATGAGGGTCGGCCCATTTGAGAGATCTCCAAATCATCATATGGAAAAGCTTTGCATCTGGGCACGTTTAAAAAGATTTACAAGAGTCCACGCACCAATAAACACAGATATTCTAATATGTAAAACCCACAACTGAAGTGCTCATTGACTCCCAGTGAAGTCATGCATCTAGGTATGATCCAAAATTACCCAAAAAAATTAAAAGCCTGTGGGTCAGTGTGAGATAATCTTTGTCAAATGCTTTTCCACTGCTAGCATGTAGGTCAGTGGCATCTATTTTACGGCTAGCATCTAGTATGTAAGTCCTCTTATAGGCTACACTCTTCCAATACTTTTAAAAAGGAATCTTCGTTTATTCTTTGGATAGTTGTTATGGTTTTACATAGAGAAATCCAGCAGGACAGCCAAAAAACTCTGAAAGGTTCTAGAATCAATGTTGATGGTTTTTGATGTTTTTTTTTTTTTTTTTTGAGTAAAAGCAAGTACCTGAAATGTTGCATTTTAATTTGTCTGTGTCTTGTATTTATTCACACCCCTTGTCAGTGTTTAAATAACTTAGTCAATGATATTTTGGAAAATTGGACCAAGTGAGGTCATTGTATTTTAGACATATTGGGTTCAAACAGAAATAGGGGGTAAGGCGCAGAGAGAGAGAGAGCGAGAGAGAGAGAGAGAGCGAGAGAGAGAGCGAGAGCGAGAGCGAGAGCGAGAGAGAGAGAGAGAGAATAATAACTGTCTAACGTTTAGCTCTAGTCTGGAGATCATTCATATCATGTCGCCTTTTTGAATGTGAATTGGCTTTTTTTTACAAACAGAGTCAGGGACAGTGGTGGAAATTTTTACCAAAACTGACAAAATAGTGAACACTAAAACAAAAGACTGATTAAGCAAAAACCTTGTGTTTACATATTCATTACACCACATCAGACTTTGTGATTCAGCTATATATTTATATATGTAGAGTCGATTTAGCAGCCTATGACATGCTTTTTAGATTTTTAGATTTCTTCCTGGGGAGAAATCTTTTTTAGATTTCTTGATTTTTAGATTTCTTCCTGGGGACTAATTGTGAGCCCTCTGGACAGCCTTAGAGATAGAGAAATCAAAAAGAGGTGGGGCTGATTAATACACAAATACATATATAGTAAGGGTAAATACAGTAAAGAGAAAATAATGGCATATGTCCTCTCAATGATTTCATGATTTCATGTGCAGTAGGTGTCATATCAAATGCTCCCTTATTTCTCTCTCTCTCTCTCTCTCTCTCTCTCTCTCTGACACACACACACACACACACACACACACTACTTATGAGGATCTTCCATTACATCAATGCACAACTTGCATTAATGCTGAAAATCAATTTACTAAAACATTTATATAGATCTTCTCTTTGACACACTTGGCAAAATTGACTCTCTCATGGATGCTTGCTTGAATATAAAAATATTTAACAACATGAAATGGAATTAAAGTGTAAATTGGTTTCCAAATGAAAATTATCTTGCATCTCTATCCCTAGGGTCTAATTTTATCTCAATTATGTCTACATTCTGTAAACACCACAATGATCAATACAAAAGAGCATAATCACTGCCAACTTTCATCACAACACACAACAATAGCCATCTTCTCTCTCAATGTGTGTGTGTGAGAGTTTGTGGAGTTCTGCTGAGAGACACACACACACACACGTGCGCACACACACACAGAAAGAGAGCGATAGAGAGAGAGAGAGAGAGAGAGAGAGAGACAGACAGACAGAAAATGAGGAGACTGTATGCTGCATCATGCATAACCGCTCTACTCTTAGCTCCAGCCTATATACAGTGTGTGCTTTAGGGCCTTGGTACAGGTCAAAGCCCTGCCGCATGACAGGACAGAAGTCCCTGTAAACCCTGAGACATCACTGTGCACTTCACCAGCTCAAACACTCTGCTGCAGCTCCACTCTGCACTGTAGTTATCAAAACATGAAGAATGTCCCTTCTAAGATGTACATCCACTGCAATTTTGCATGTAAAATCATGTATATTAGGTTTTCTAAGATGAACATTTACTGTGGTTTTGCAGGGCAGAACCTAATACATATACAGTGCCATTCCTTGGTAAATATAAGCAAAGAATGCTGTAAAAATTGTCTTATTATTTAACGTAAATCGTTTACTTTAAAAAATCACAAAAATACTATGATCTCATGGTTATCAAACAATTGTAAACAAAACACAGGTTTATCAAAAACAAAAAAACTTTTGTTAAATATGGGTGTGTAACAGTTATTTTAGTCAATACTTTGTGCTACCTCCCTTTGCCAAGATAACAGCTCTGAGTCTTCTCTTATAATGCCTGATGAGGTTGCAGAATACATGGCAAGGGATCTGAGACCATTCCTCCATACAGAATCTCTCCAGATTCTTCAAATCCTTCGAATTTTCCATGGTGGTAGACTCTCCTCTTCAGTTCACCAAACATGTTTTCTATGGGTTTGACCTTAGATAACAGGACCTTGATTTTGTGATCAGTAAACCATTTTTGTGTTGATTTTGATGATTGTTTTGGTTCATTGTCCTGCTGGAAGATCCAACTAAGGCCTATTTTAAGCTTTCTGTCAGGGGCAGTCAGGTTTTCATTTAATATCTGTTGATATTTGATAGTCCATGATGCCATGTATCCTAACAAACTGTCCAGCTCCTCTTACAGAAAAACATTCCTAAAAGATTAAAGAGCCACCACCAAATTTAACTGGGGTCATGAGGTACTTTTCCATGTGGCTACCTCTCTGTGTGCACCAATACCACCTCTGATGTTTATCGCCAAAAAACTCTATTTTGGTTTCATCTGACCATAGAACCCGATCCCATTTTAAGTTCCAGTAGTGTCTGGCAAACTGAAGACGCTTGAGGTTTTTTTTTGGATGAGAGTAGAGGCTTTCTCTTGAACCCCTTCCAAACAACCTGTGCTGATGTAGGTGACTTCGGATTGTAGTTTGGAGAATTTCTGACCCCAAGACACGACCAACTTCTGCAATTCTCCAGCTGTGTTCCTTGGAGATTTTTTGGCCACTTGAACCATCACAGTTTGTTGAGAGAATATAGACACACGTTCTCTTCCAGGTTGTTTCATAACACTTCCAGTTGACTGGAACTTCTTAATTATTGCCTTGATGGTGGAAATGGGCATTTTCAATGCTTGTGCAGTTTTCTTATAGCCACTTCCTATTTTGTGAAACTCAGCAACCTTTTGCCGCACATCACAGCTATATTCCTTACCCATTGTTATGAATTACTAAGGGAATTTGGCCTAGGTGTTACGTCATATTTATACCCCTGTGAAACAGGAAGTCATGGTTGAACAATTTCCTGTTCCTAGTCACCCAGGTGTACTAAATACATGTAAAATGTCAATGGGAATACACTTAAAATATATATTTTTACTTATATTTAGCAAAGATTTTTTTTATATATAAACCTGTGTTGTGTTTGCAACTGTTTGATATCAATGACAGCAGAGTATTTTTGTGAATTTGTTTTAACAAAAGTTCAAAAGTTTAAACAATAAAGACAATTTTTCACAGCCTTCTTTGCTCATATTTACCAAGGGTACAAATATTAGTGGAGGGAATATACAGTGCTGTGAAAACGTATTTGCCCGATCCTGATTTATTCTGTTTTTGTGTATATTGCAAACTAAATAGATTTACAACATACAACAAAGACAGCCTGCATAAACACACAATACAGATTGTATTTATTTATGTATTTATTGAAGCAAAAAAATTACTTATCCAACATCTATCACCGATGTGAAAAACTAATTGCCCCCTTAAATTTAAAATCTGGATGTGTCACCTTTAGCACCAATAACTGCAAACAATATGCTTCCGATAACTGGAGATCAGTCTTTCACTTACTTCTAGGACTAGGCCTTACTCCTATACTTTGGATCATTGTCTTGCTGCATAATCCAGTTGCGCTTGAGTTTCAATTTAAAGACAGAAGGTCGGATATTTTCCTTTAGGATTTTCTGGTAGAGAGCAGAATTAATTTCCCCTAATTATTGCTAGTTGCCCAGGCCCCAAAGCAGCAAAGCATCCCCACACCATCACACGTCCACCACCATGCTTGACTATAGGTATGATGTTCTTTTCGTGGAATTCTGTTTGGTTTATGCCAGATGTAACAGGACCCCTGTCTTCCAATCAGTTCCATGTTTGACCTATACGTCCACAGAAGATTCCCCCAAAAGTTTATTTGAGGATCATCAAGGTGTGTTTTGGCAAAATTCAGATGAGCCTTAATGTTCTTCTGGGTTAGCAGTGGTTTTTGCCTCACAACTCTTCATTTTTGCCCAGTGCCTTTCTGATAGTAGAGTCAGTGAACAGTGTCCTTTATTGATGAAAGAGAGGCCTGTAGCTCCTTTGTGACTTCCTGGATGAGTAGTTGATGTGCTCTTAGAGAAATTTTGGAAGTTTAGCCATTTCTGGGAAGGTTCATTATTGTGCCGGGTTTGTCCATTTAGAAATAATGGCTCTCACTGTGGTTCTTTGCAGACTTTGAAATAGCTTTGCAACCCTTCACAGTCTGATGTATTTCAATCACCTTCTTCCTCATCATTTCTAGAATTTCTTTACATTTGGCACAGTGTGTTACTGGGTAAGAACTTTTAACCAACTTCATCCTGAAGAAGTTCTATTTAAGCTTTGATTTGATTGAACAAGGTTTGCAGTAATCAGGCCTGGTTGCGTGAAGTCCAGCTGAATCCCATTATGAATGCAGTTTCATAGATTTGGGGAATTAGTAACTATGGGGGCAAATACATTTTCACATAGACTTAGTTGGTATTGGATAACTTTTTTGCTTCAAAAATAACATTATAATTTAAAATCTGTATTTTGTGTTTACTCAGGTTGTTGTATGTTTGACTGGTAAAACCTCTGCGTGACAGGATGTCCGGCTAAGCATGTGAGTGATAAGGCACGCGTGGAGTGAGCTCCCGAGCATTTTATCTTTTAATTGTGCTTTTCAGGCAACCTGAATCTTTTCTGACATTTGGTGCGGTTCTTTTTTTTTTCAATTACTCAGTTTACAATTATAACAAAGAAAGGACTTATGGCTTCTGAAAGACTACGGAAATCTAAATCTTCACCGAGCATGACTAGTCATGGCGACAAGCTACCATTTGACCTGGAAAACCTCCGCACCACTTTAATCACGAAGCTAACATCTAAAATAGCGGTACAGGTGAAAGCAACTATTGACTCAGCTCTGGCCCAAGTTGTTTCGTCTTTTGAGAGTTTTAAATCAGGCATTGAATCACAAGGACAACGTATTGACAAGCTTGACCAGCACATGAACGATTACAGCGACCGCATTGTAATACTGCAACAGACGGTGCTAAAGCTAACTTCGGCTAACAAACAACTCACTGCTAAAGTGGAGGACCTGGAGTCCCATTCATGGCGCTGCAATCTACGGGTCATTGGTATTCCGGAACGAGAAGAAGGGAGAGATCCGGTAACATTTATGTCTAAATTTTTCCAGGATGTCCTCAGATGGGAAATCTTCACAATCGGTCCATTGCTGGAAAGAGAAGTTAAGTGATTTTCAGAGTAGGGTGGGGGATTTTGCACGGAGTGGGTGGAATGAGCCGGCACTTAAGACCGCTTTCCATCGGGGTCTCAACCCCGAGCTTTTTCAGGAACTAGCATGCCAGGGTGAACAGTTGACCCTCGACAAGCTCATCGACCTGGCGACATGGCTGGACCGCCTTCGTCACACTAACTGTCCCACGCCATGGAATCCCATACCAATTGAGCCGCTACCTCCCACGGAGACAATGCAGCCTGGCAGGCATGGATCCGCGAGGTGGAGAGGGAGAGATGACGCAGAGAGGACCGGTGCTTCTATTGCAGGGAGAGCACCCACTTCGTTCGTCAGTGCCCGCAGAGGAGGCCATGATCGACCAAGGAGGGCCCTCCCAACCAACCCCAGGGGAGTGCGTTCCAATTATTTAAAACAGGTTCTGTAGTGTTACCTGTACTGCTCAAATGTTCAGGAAAGTCTTTTGTGCTTTCAGCGCTCATCGACTCAGGGGCAGCTGAAAACTTCGTAGATGAACAGACAGCGCGCAAACTTGGCCTCCCCATCCAAGCCCTGCTCCAGCCGTGGGAGGTGCACTCTATCGAAGGGTCCCCAATAGGAGGCAGGGTCATCTCACGTCTTACGGCCCCAATCACCATGCAAGCCAGTGCCCTCCACCAGGAAACCATAGTCCTGTATGTCGCGGTGTCTACTCGTCACCCCATCATTCTTGGCTTACCGTGGCTCGAATGCCATGACCCTCAGATATCATGGGCGACCAAATAGGTAACCAGGTGGTCCCTTTTCTGCCTACGTCACTGTCTAACGGGTCCCACAGCCCCAGAACCCACCACCACAGTGGAAAACTCCCTGTCTTCTGTCCCGGTCAACGTGCCATCCGATTATCATGACCTCCGTGAGGTATTCGGCAAGGAACTCGCAAGCGGTCTACCTCACCACAGGGCCTAAGATTGCGCCATAGACCTCTTCCCCGGCGCCAGCCCACCACGGGGTCGAGTGTACCCGCTCTCCCAGGCAGAGCAGGCCATGAACGCTTATATTCAATAGGCACTTCAACAGGAGTACATCCGGCCATCCACGTCACCCACAACCGATCTATTCTTCTTCATGGAGAAGAAGGGGGAGGTCTGCGACCGTGTATTGACTATAGGGGTCTCAATCAGGTGACTGTTAAGTACTGTTACTCCTTGCCACTAGTGCCTGCAGCCCTTAAACAGCTGAGGTCTGCATACTTCTTCACAAAGCGCGTTCAATCTGATCCGCATTAGGGAGGGTGACGAATGGAAAACAGCCTTTAGCACCACGTCAGGGCACTATGAATATTTGGTCATGTTGTATGGACTCACTAATGCTCCCTCAGTGTTCCAAAATCTGATCAAGGACGTCCTGAGGGATCTACTGGGGCACTGCGTCGTCGCATACATTGACGACATATTGATCTATTCAACGTCCCCAAAGGAACACATCAAGCAGGTTTGCCAGGTGCTGTTCCAGCTGATGGAACACAAGCTTTATGTGAAGGCCGAGAAGCGCGAATTCCACCGACGCACCATCACGTTTCTGGGGTATGTCATCAGTCTGGAGGGGGTCGCCATGGACCAAAGCAAAGTGAGGGTGGTGGTGGTGGGGTGGCCGCTGCCCCGAACTGTCAGGGAGCTGCAGCGCTTCCTGGTATTTGCAAACTTCTATCGATGGTTCATCCGCGATTTTAGCAATTACATTTACATTTTACATTTACATTTATTCATTTAGCAGATGCTTTTATCCAAAGCGACTTACAAATGAGAGCACACTCACACACCGATGGTAGCAGAGCTGCCATGCATGGTGCTAGCTTGCCATTGGGGGCAACTTAGGGTTCAGTGTCTTGCCCAAGGACACTTCGGCATGGCATCACCCCATGTTGCAATATTGCATAACCCCTGACATCCCTCCTTAAGGGGAAACCTCAGCACCTCGTCTGGTCCGCTCATGCCCAGGGAGCCCTGGACAGGCTGAAATGGAGCTTTACCAATGCCCCGCATCCTCCGACACCCAGACCACTCCAGACCGTTCGTTGTGGAGGTCGCCACATCTGAGATGGGAGTAGGGGTCATCCAGTCTCAGAGGTTTGGGGACAGACCCAAGCTGCACCTCGTGGCCTTCTTCTCGAGAAAACTGTCTCCGGCGGAGCGTAATTATGATGTGGGGAACCATTAGCTCCTGGCCATCAAATTGGCCCTCGAGGAGTGGAGACACTGGTTAGAAGGCGCCGACCACCCGTTTATGATCTACACCGATCACAAGAATCTCGAGTACCTGAGGATGGCTAAGCGGCTCACACCCCGCCGAGCACGCTGGTCGCTGTTCTTTTCCCGGTTCCAATTCACCTTATCATACAGGGACTAAGAGCACGAAGGCCAACGCTTTGTCCCATATACATTCTCGTGAGGGCCTGACAGATCGTGAGGGAGATACAGCCCAGGGAGATACAGCGTATCATGTTTTCTTGCTCCACCTGCGCCCGCTCCAAGACGCCCTGTACCTTATCTGTCAGAAAATTGGTACCACTTCCCATACCCACACGTTTATGGTCCCATCTAGCCCTGGATTTTCCAATGGACCTGCCGGAATCACAAGGTAATACTAGTAGTCGTGGACCGATTTTCTAAGTCCCTGCGCGTGATGCCACTTCCGGCCCTCCTCTCTGCCTTCGCCACAGCCGACCTGTTGTTCCAGCATGTGTTCCGCTACTTCATCCTCCCAGAGGAGATTGTGAGCAACAGGGGCCCCAGTTCACATCTCGAGTCTATGCCAGCTTCATGGAGAAACTGGAGGTCACCGTTAACCTCACCTCTGGTTACCACCCGCAAGTCATCGGACAGGCAGAGACGGCCAATCAGGAGATCCTCCAGTTCCAACCTTGGAGTCACTTCCTCCTATGGGCGGAGTACGCCCAGAACTCATTGCGACGAAGTTTATTACCTACTTCCATGATGTACACACCCTGGAAGTGGTTTGAAGGAAGGTATATGTTAAATACTAATCATCTTACCTTTTTTTACTATTATTTATTTATTTATTTATTTTGTTTTTGTTTTTCTGGTTGTTTGTTTTTTGTTTTCCCCTTCCTTTTGGTTTTGGCTGTGTTTGTTTTGTTGGGGTTGTTGGATGGGGTGTTATAATTTGTAAAATACAATTTTCCAAGAAAAATTCTATGAGTAAAAAAAAAAAAAAACTCTACATGACTAGAAAATTAAGATTCTAAATAAATGGCGCATTTATATAGCGTTTTTATCCAAAGCGTTTTGCACTGTGTCTCATTCACACACACACTCACAAATGGTAGCAGAGCTGCCATGCAAGGTGCTAGCTTGCCATCCGGGGTAACTTAAGGTTCAGTGTCTTGCCCAAGGACACGTCGGCATGTGGCGTCATCCGGGCAGGAATCGAACTGCCAACCCTACGATTAGTGGACAACCCGCTCTACCGCCTGAGCCACAGCCGCCCAATACAAATGTCAAAGTAAATAAAGTACATTACATTAGAACATTACATAAAGAATTTGACCACTTTTGTCTGCATGTGTGAGAGAAAGTATTCCTTTTGGCTGTTCTCAATGAAGAAAAATGCTTGTAAAGAAAGAACTCAATGCTTTCTGAAAAAATCAGAAATAAGCTAAATAAATCAGCTTTTACTTGGAAAACTAATAGACTTTGCATCACATGCATATCCTTTTGAGTTACCATAACCCAGTGCCATTTAAATTTGTGTGTGTGTGTGTGTGTGTGTGTGTGTGTGTGTGTGTGTGTGTGTGTATGTGTGTATGTGTGTGCATGTGTGTGGTGCCCAAGCAGCCTAAATAACTGAAATAAAGGCCTAAGCTGTCTGCTGGCTCTTCCCATCTTGACTGATGTATGACTGCACACACCTATCTGTAGCTAACAGGCAAGTGGAGTGCAGGCTGTTGTTTGGTTTTCCTCTATTTGATATGCTTCAAACCTGGCTAACAACATTTGAGCTGCAGCTGATTACAGGGTTCTACTCAAGCTATGTATATTTCCTGATAGCCTAAAACTGAAAGACTATTTCCTTCCATTTGGTTTTGCAGCTGAATAACCAGGCAATCAGGCATGTGATTTCCTTTTCTATTATTAGATAAAATATTGATGTCTATGGTATTTGTTGCATGTCTCCAAAAAAATCACAATATCACACTTATACAATATTCATAGTCATATAACTACACTCAACTACACTTAAGTTGGTGGATTATTTCCAGCTCCATAGTGATGTTAAGGTGTTTAGAAATCCTATTAACACCAAACTATTGCAACACCAACTATCATTTCAGTGTGACTGATAGGAGGATCTGGCTGACAGAAGTGGAACCTGATCTTCTGTTGTAGTATCTCATTCACCTCAATTTTTGATGTGTTGTGTGTTCTGAGATGCTTTTCTGCTCACCACAGTTGAGCACAATAACTTTTTTGAGTTATTATAGACTGCTTGTCAGCTCAGACCAGTCTGGTCATTTTCCTCTGAACTCTTTCATCTCCACTCACTGCCTTTTTTTTTCTTTTTCTCAGCACTCTGCATAAATTCTAGAGACTGTGTGTGAAAATCCCATTAGAGATCAGCAGTTTCTGAAATAATCAAACCAGCCCTTCTGGCACCAAAGACCACACCATGGTTACAGTCACAGAGATTACCCCGCCCCCCTTTAATCTAATGTATGATGTAAACATTATCTGTTGTCCTGTATTGGCATGATTTTATGCATTGTGCTGCTGCCACATGATTGGCTGATTAGATAACTGCATTAAAAAGCAGGTGACCATATCCAAATGGTGAGTTTCCTCTCTTGAGATGCTTTACCAGGCCTGTACTGAAGCCATCTTCAGTTGCTGATTGTTTGTGGGTCTTTCTGCCTTCAGTTTTGTCTTCATTAAGTGAAAAGTTAGCTGAAATTGGGTTGAGGTTAGGTGATTGAACATTCCATTTCTTTGCCTTAAAAAGCCCTTTGGTTGCTTTTGTGGTATGAGCCCTCATGAGCCATTCCTTTCCTTCTCCATACTCTTCTCTTCTTATAATTCTGGTACAAGTTAATCTTTGTTTGAAATGGCCAAAGAATCTTTTTCCAGTATTGCACAGGTTTATGAAGTATAATCTGGACGTTCTGTTCTTGAGAGTTACCAGTGGTTTGCATCTTGAGGTAAATACTCTGTATTTACATTCATGAAGGTGTCTCTTATTTGAATACGTTGACAATGATATGCCTACCACCTCCAGAGTGCTCTTGACTTGGATAGATGTTGTAAAGGGGTTTTTCTTCACCAAGGAAAGAATACTGTGTTCATCCACTTTAGTTGTGTTCCATGGTTTTCCAGGCATTTTGTTGTTGCTGAGTTCACCAGTGCATTCCTTCTTTTTAAAACAAATTTTCAAAACCAAATTGATGATTTTGCCACTATTGAACTATCTACTGTCTCTCTGAAAGATCTGTTGTTTTTTCACTTGCATTGACCCCTCTTTGGACCGCAGATTGAGAGTTCCCATGAATAGCCACCAAATGCAAATGCAACACTTGGAATAAACTCCACACCTTTTGACCTGAACTTGTCATGAAATAATGAGGAAACAGGCTCACATGGCCATGAAACTGCTTATTAGTCAATTGTCCAATTACTTTTGAGCCTGTCACTATGTGAAAAATGGCTGTAAATCCTAAAGAGTTAAAGCAATAGTTCTGTTGATAAATCACATTTTGATCACTTCATTTCATTATCCATTGTGGTGTACAGAGGCAAAATTACAAAAATTGTGTCACTTATGAACCAGACATAAATATGGTGTCCCCATTTTCACATCACATTCCCACACATCACAATCTAAGAAACAAGCAAAGCACTTAAACTGTAGTGGGAAAGACGGGGAAGAGAAAATGGATAGGGCTAAGGGGCAGAGATTAATTTTCTGCCAGTAATGGTGGTGATTTTATTCAGGCATGAGTTTTAATGATTGCTGCTTTCAAACACTGAAAGCACTTAATAAGTGCACTCCATTTACTTAAAAGACAGACCAAATTAAGCACACACAAGTAACTCAGACACACACACACACAGAAAGAAATCCCAACTTTCAAAGTTTGACTTTTTTTTCCCCCTCAATTTTTCTCTCAATTCAGTTTCATCCAGAAGCCACTGGTGAACAGGACATTTTTTTGCTTTTTTTTTTTGTTTTGTTTTGATTTTTTAACCTCAGTCACAGCATTCCAAAATCTAAGCTATCCTTCTCAGTATTTGGCCGCACAGGATGACACAGACCAACAAATATGCACAGCCATACCACTAGAAAAGCACAAACTTAGCAATTACAACTTGATATTATAATACCGTTTTAAAGTTTTGTAATTTAAACAAGTAAAAGTTTTATATTAAGCTCATGATCGAACCCTTAACTGAAAATCATACATACAGTGCCTTGCAAAAGTATTCGTCCCCCTTGAACTGTTTGACCTTTTGCCACATTTCAGGCCTCAAACATAAAGATATAAAACTGTAATTTTTTGTGAAGAATCA
>JAFFST010045513.1:122899-140121 GCA_022414735.1 Noturus placidus
CACCTTCATTTACAAATTGCATTTTGTGTTTACTTGTGTTGTCCTTGACTATTGTTTAAATTGGTTTGATGTTCCGAAACACTTAAGTGTGACAAACATGCAAAGGAACAGGAAATGAGGAAGGGGGCAAACACTTTTTCACACCACTGTATACAAAGAAAAACAAACGTAGCAAAACAGCAGCACGACCCAGAGTTAACCACCGAGCGAACCACTAAAGAATGCAAAACAAATCATTTTTTTAAATTCTCAAATCAAATAATAGGAAGCAACATCTAATAATACATACTCCAAAATCCAAAAGATAAATGAACATTAGGATGTTAGAATGCCTTCATGCATTTTTCACTGAAAACACATAATAGAAAATGATGATTCAAAAAAGAAAAACAACAAGAGCAAGCAAAGGAACATAACATCTCAATAGCCTTCGTACCTAAAAGCTTGTAGCGAGTGCTCGTCACAACTCACAAAAGATTTGACTGTAACAGCTACAGCAACAACTACAAGATAAAAAGAGCAAGCAATTATTTACAGTAAGCAGAAAACAAGCGATACGGTCCATAACCAGCAGCCACCTACCTCAGCTATCGTGACACTGGAAACTGGAAGAGGGACGGATGTGACAAAGCCCACGTTCTAATGCTTCCTGCCCAAGCATTTAAATAAGCAGGCACTAATTATCCCAATCTTTCATTACCCATCCTTCAAACCCATCCCAAACTACTACATCTTGTTAGTCAAGTTTTTTTGCTCTTGCCTGCCGTTTTGCCTTGTCCTATGTTTTTTGACCACATTTTTGAATTACATCTTTGTCCTGTTTGCCATAATTAATAAAACCATTAACCTGCACTTCAACTGTTTCCTGCAGCATTGCGGAGTAGATATCTAAAAGTAGAAATGCTACTAACTACATTTCTCAGCAGTGTGACGTAGCTCGACTACTTTAAAAATAGTGTAGTTTTTCAGTAACGAGTAACAATGTGGTGCGACCAATAGTTACGTTTTTTTTGTCCAATTATAGCGGTGAGCTTCATTGCATATCTGTGGTGCCCACTTGCTTCACAGGAATTAAGAGCCTATCTTAACTAAGTTATTATTCATTATTATTTCTATGATTATTTAGTAAATCGGTGGTTAAAACAACAACGACAATAATAATAGTAATAATTATAATAGTAATAATATAAATATAGTAAATATATAATTATTATTATTGCTGTTTTTGTTATTATTATTATTATTATTATTATTATTATTATTGTTGTTGTTGTTGTTGCTGCTGTTGTTGTTGTTGTTGTTGTTGTTATTTATTATTGCATGCATTATTATTGACCTAGTATCAATTATTCAAGATCAACACACTCATCTATACTATCCATGATGGAGCAGGAGATGTGACTGATTCCGATAATGAGCAAACCAATTACTCGTGGCCTTATTTGTTGAAATTCATGTGCCTTAAGTAATGAAATAATAAATCTTACACCTTTATATGTAATCTTTGTAAACCAAAGATTAAAATCCTTTGTCCAATACTTTGATTATAATACGATGTCCAAGAGTTCAAGCACAAATTTGATGAATGTCATTGCCATTTTAAATTGATAAGTATCCTAATGTGAACATTGTAAAAGTGCACATTATAAATTAAGAATTGTTCTGAATTTTTTTATTGTATTTAATTTCTTTATTCAAAATTATACGCAGTTATTCAAAAGCTGATTCACAATCATGACATAATAAATGTTCTAAAAACATTTGCATCATCTAAATATGTTTCCCATTTAAGTAGCTTCTGTCTAGTTAGCTATTTTATAGCTACTAAAGGGTCGCTTTATTGTAACTTAACTAACTCAAACTATGAGTAGTTTGTAGCCTGAAGAGATACAGTTTCAAAGTAGCTTCCTCAACACTGGTTTCCTGACGCTATGATGAAAACATTATTTATGACCTAAAACCTCCTGGAATGTGAGGTGCATATCTTAGCTGTATTTTATTTTATTTTTTTAATCTTTCAAAACTAAATGGTCTTCAGTGATGTAGCAGTCAAGAAATGCACCCTATATCAGACACAGCATAGATGCGAGACAGCTGCATAATGAAGGGTTGCAGGATGGCCCACTCAAACAGAAATTTGTAGAGATTTTTTTCTGCTGCAAAATATGACTTTGGAATTTCTGTCCAGTATAGAACCTTTGCACAATTATTTATTCAATAATTACCTATAAAGGGGCGCACGGTGGCTTAGTGGTTAGCACACGTAGTGTATGAATGTGTGTGTGAGTGTGTATGTGATTGTGCCCTGTGATGGACTGGCACCCTGTCCAAGGTGTACACCGCCTTGTGCCCGTTGCCTCCTGGGATAGGCTCCAGGTTCCCCGTGACCCTGAAAAGGAGTAAGCGGTTGATGATGGATGGATGGATGGATAATTACCTATAATCTTTAAATAACAGAAATATACTTCCACCATGGTATAGTCAGAACAGTAGTTTATGTGATGCTATGATACAGAGAGTGAGCTCCACAGACAGAACGATTGCCTGTAGTAGAGTAATGAGTGCTGGTGTGAGGAAGATCAGCAGTGTATTGATCAGTGGTCTATGCAGGAAAAACTCCAGTAATGATGGATGAAAATGAAATGCTGCCAAACCACTCTGATTACAGTCCTCTCTGCACACAATACAACAGGGCTTCCTCTGTGAGAGAGAATGATCGAAAATGACTTGTAAAGAAGAAGAAGAAGAAGAACAAGAGAGAAGAAAAAGAAGAAGAAAAGGAAGTAGAAAATATTGAATGTGTTTCCCCTATGACACAGTAATAGAGAATAATAGAAAGAAGTCAGATGAAAAAAGGATTCATATATTAAGAGGAAAAATAAGTAAGAGCTTGTGAAGTTTTTTTTTATCTGTAGCTGCCACATTCATAAGAACTGACTTTGTTACCAATGCAAGAAGCTCAGCAAAAGCCCAGAGCTGAACTGCACACTGAAGCACATCCTCTCTTTGCACCACCTTTCAAACCATTGCTGTCAAATATCAAATCACGCTTCCTTTTTAATGATTTTCATAGTGAATTATAGAATTAAGAAAGTATCAATGAGTCATAGCTCTTCAATTACTATCACAATGTACCAAACTTATTGATATATGGCTATAAGACTATTAAGATTGATCAAGATCAGACCAAGGTTCTCCAAGATTCTTTTTGCCATTAATGACATCAAAAATCATATCAGAATAACTATTGCCTGTGATGTAAAGTTTTATTGCTTGTATATTTTGAATCCATTACAATGTGCATTCATTTGTTTTCATTTTAATTCTTGTGAGTTTGCATCAACTTAAGAAACTCCAGAAATGGACAACCCATTCAAGTTTTGTGACAATAGGCCAGTATTAAGCCTATCGAAACTTGCTCAAATCTCATTTCATCAAGTCATCCTTATACAGGAAGGCACCACAAAAATGTGTCATGGGCCCCCAGGGACAATTCCATCTATGGCCACTAGAGGACACCCTGACTGTCTTTGCAGAACAACTTCTTCTGTTGTCTTCCTCCATTTCGTGTTTTAACCATTCCAATGTGTTTCATTTTCTTGACTGATTAGTGCGCTATTCAAGTTTCCTGGTTTTTCTCCTCAGTTGCTGGAGCATGACAGAATGCTCCAGCCACTCATGGATACAGCAGAACTTGGTTGGGTTTTGGATTTTGGCTCTTGAGACACCTTAAGTGCCCATTCACCAACAGGAGGGACGTTTTGGGGCAGTAAGGTAGATTGGACTTGAACTCAGAGCTGGAAGCTCTCTGCTACCCTCCCACCCCGCCCCACTGAGATTGTTTGCCCCCCATAACCCCCTCACCCCCATAATTCATCATTTGAATTATGTCATCACTATTATCTACTATATTTGGATTGCAAGTTTCATAAGAATCTTAAGAATAACTAAGTTCAGAACTTAGTTAAGTTCAATCATCCAGGCTCCACACCAGAAGGTTTGATTGGAGAACTTGGATCATTGAGAAATGTCAATATACTTTGATAATTATTGAGTTACAGACAAAAAAAATAAAAACCTCTGGGGTTGGTTTGCAGAAATTATCAAAACCTTGACTTCTATGTGATTCTATGTGACTCAATGTGTCATGTCCTTTCTTCTCTGTCTGCCAAACAAACAGCAGGAAAACTGCTAATACTTCATTCCATAAGGTCACCTGCCTTACCCACCTCCTAAATTCCATATTGCCTCTGATGGAAACCTCATGCTAATTGAAATGTAAGGAATCAATTTGACTTCTAGAGATATCACAAGAGACCCGGATCATTAATGTTTAAATGGAAATCATTTAAACTCCTGTCTAAACACACACACATACACCACTAATTAGTTTGTTACAATTGATTGCTTTAGTGTTTAAATATTCTACTCACAAATAAAAAAGAGAAAGACAGGCACTTCCCACTAATTAACTGCTATTTATCAAGCTCATTAATTCACATTTCTCAACATTCACCTTTCATTTAATAAATCATTTAATGTCATTGATACACGCAGGAGGAATAAACCCCTGAGAGCCATTACCACAAACCGAGAGGTAAAGCACTGTCAAACTCTAAATCATGTCTCTCACACACACGCACGCGAACACACACACACACACTCACACACACACACACTCACTCACACACACACAAACTGAAAAATTAAAAGGAAATATTTTTTATTATTATTGGAGAGTCACTAAAACATTATAGTTCTGTAGTCCTTATACTACTAATTCTGATGAGTCTAGTCAATGCATTTGTTATTTATCCCTCTCCAAGAAGGTAGCGATTGGTAAAGGCATGCATCTATTGTTCTGTTATACCGTTTCCAGGGATGACACTTTAGGTCCACTTCAGCAAAGATATGCTCTGGACCTCACGTAAACCATCAACGTGGAGGCAAAATATGTGAACGAACCAAAGAACATACAAATAAATTCAACAACAAATGATGACAATTGGGTAGTGTCCAAATGTAAGATCCAGGATATAATCATCTTTGATTCTTTTTTCTTTTATATATTTTTATTCTATTTCTCTCTCACCGAAAGGGATGGATTATCAGTAAAGTGAAAGAAACGTGATCTGACCCGCTGCATTTGACACATAGAAGTTTCACACAGAGCATTTCAACTAGTGTCTCAGCAGGATAGGACATACCCATAGACGTGTGTGAAATAAAAATGAAAAGGGAGAAAAAATGGAAAGAAAAAAGCACAAGAAGGAATCATGTTGGTTTTGAGGATTGTGTTTCTAGCTAGAGATTAAGTATATTTCTATGAGCTAAGTCACATTCTGTCTGCTCAACTGTATTAATAACATAGTATGCATCTCCCATTGGATTTTTTGTTCTTTTTTATGAAATCATGAGTTTATTTTTTTTCCTTTTATGTTATTTATGTTCAATCTGACACAGTTTGAACAGATATCCCAGGAATAATGTGTTCTGGTTTTCATTTTGTTTTTTTTTTTTTTTTTTTTTTTTTTTTTTTTTTGTCACAGTTAATACAATTAATATCTTACTGTAGCATTCATTAACCTAAATGTCTTGTTTATTATCAATTAAATTTCATTGTCTTCTTCATTTTATTGTAAGGGTGTGATAACCTATGCACTCCACTAAATATTATATTTATCCTCTCTTGTTATATAGAATGTGGTAATACTTGTATAGAGAAAGAGTTATGCAAATATCACTTCAGCACAGGTATAAATTAGCGAGTCGAGGCAGGCTAAGAGTGCTAAAGCAGTCAGACTGTCAGGGGGTTATGGAGCACATCAGAGTTATGAATGCATGAGGCATAGGTGACAGGCTGTAAGAGCTGAGAATGTTAATTAAGGTTTCTTCACAAATCTTTGTCAGAACAGCCAGAATGTTCAAGAACACATAGACATACTTGACTTAGGCAAATAGATAATCATGACCACAGGAGTAGACAGACAAGGTCAACACAATAACAAAGTGCCAGGAGAATCCACGATTATAAACAAGGCCCAGTATGACTCACAATGGTGCAAGGGCTCTGAACTATATATGAGATTCCTAAGGAATCCATAATTACAGACCAGGTGCTAATGCTAATAAGCATTAGGTGTATTTGTGAAGTTGGATTTGTTGTAGATCAGGAAGCAGAGCAGGTGTCTTTCAGGGCAGAGGAGCTGGATGTGAGCTGGATAGATTTAATTCTCACTGTGCGTTAGGAACGTCTCAGTTATCATACATCTTGTATTTCTAAGCGGAATTTTATACACACACACACACACAAACACACACACACACACACACACACACAGTGAAAAGGATTTTTTTTGGAAGTTACTAATTGACAAAGATGTAATTGATGTTCTAAATTTATCACATTGTAGCATATGCAGCTAAGCAGATTCTTAGAAACTGCAACACAGACCTTCACACTTTTAACAAGTCTAAGACTGGATGCAGGTTAGTCGGAAAAGTGTCTGAGTGAGAAAGACAGGCAAGAATGATAAAGGATAGAAGTATGGGCCGAATAATTAGAAGGTAATTTCAAAAATCTTGGGTCGCATTTATCATCTGTGGGTAAACAATGTTTTATGTATAAATATATTTCTACACACATTTTTTCAAACAGAATATGATTTATGAATATATTCTTGTGCATAGAATAAGAACTATTTCTGGCCATGGGATTGCAGAAACCTCTAGTGGCCAAAAGTGTAGTCACTGTCAAACTGATTATTGTCTTCATAATTGACAGGGTATATAAAGGAACATATAAAAGGCACATCTGAAGACAGATTGGAGGGAAGCAGAGAATATTTCACCTTGCCTCGCGTAAAGATTTAACACACACAGCTTTGCACAGGGAACATGATTTAAAAGGCCACAGGAACGCCTTTTCTGAGTGTGATGAGCTCATCAGTCAATTTCATTTGCCCAGTTGATCACTTCCAGCAACTTGCCTCAGTTTTGGAGAGGCAGCAATAGCATCTCTATGCACACTCAAGTCCTTTCTTCTCTAGGGGTTTTATCCATAGGCATATTTCAACGTGAAATTGGAGACAGATCTGGCATCTCCCAACCAACTATGAGCCAAATAATGACAAATGTTTTGCATATACTCATATCGCCCATGCCTCAGTACATTACATTTCCAAATAAAGCAGTGCAAAAGAAAACAATAATGAAGGATTTTCACACCTTTTCCAAATGTAATTGGAACACATACATAGTCATAAATCACCCTTTTCAAGGGACATTGTTTACCATATATGGTGATTTGAGGGAGTTTCTTCATATAGATATGTGTGATCATGCAATATCTATTGCATACAGCTGTGCTTACTTACATTTGTGATATAAGCCTATTTTCTATTGCATTCTGGTGGTTCATACAGGAAGAATTAGAACATAATCTACACATGGTTTGATAAATGAGTCTCCAGATTTGGTGTCTGAAACCAAGAAATTGAAACTGAGATTAGGAGGGAGATACTTTATTAAGCACAGATAGAAAGTGCTGGATCTAGAAAAAGAGACCTATAGTCCTTTTAGTGTACATTTGTTGTCATCCCTCTCGTGGTGGTGAAGGGACCTAATGCTAATTGATATATAAAGATTCAGCATACTTTATGGACATATCAACGAGAGGATGGTTAATGTTTAAATGAAAATCCATTAGCAACAAAATCTTGTCATGTTGTGTCAAGGACCTTCAGAGACAGCATTAGGAGATGGAGCTGTCATAAGCTTTTAGATCGTCTCACACCAATGATGCATGAACAAGACAGAACAGAGACGTATGGGCATTGAAAAAGAGTTGGGATTGGAAATAGAGGAATTAGACAGAATGTTAGCTTTAATTAGGAAGCACCAAAGTTTTAAAAAGGTTTCAAGCATTTATAAGTACTCTAAAGCAAATTGAGTAATGAAGATGTGAGAGATGAGAGGGATGTGAGAAAGTCAGGTTCTCTAGGGTGGTAAAAGAGTGACAGGCTCTTTTTTTTTGCAACTGGAGTGTAACCATATTGAGAATATTTTTCTCCAAATGTTACTCCAAATCCAATCCACTACATAGGGTTGGTGAAGGCTAGAATGTGCTTCCTCCAAAACATGTGAAGCCAATCACTGCATATTTAATAACTTCCTTTAATGCAAAATTACAAAGCAGCTAAACACTTGGAGGAAAGTGCTAACTGCTCTCTTTTTCATACACAAGATCACAGAAGCCAATTGGTTAGTGTCACACTGATTGACAGGAAAAAATTGAATACCGCCTCATCAGACAGCATGAACAATTATGCTCTCTTGGACTCCTGGCCAGCTGTGGAATAGTTGGGATTTAAAGCCACATTCTCTGGATGCTAGGCTGAATGCTTTTTTATTTATTTATTTATTTATTTATTTATTTATTATTTTTTAAATATGACCTAAAACATTACCAGATTTTCACACAAGTTCTAAAAGTAGATAAAGAGAACTCAATTACACAAATGAGACAAAAATATTATTGGTCATTTATTGAGGAAAATTATCCAATATTACATATCTGTATGTGAGCCTTCGCCACCATGTTTCACAGATGGGATGAGGTTCTCATGCTGGAATGCAGTGTTTTTCTTTCTCCAAACTTAATGCTTCTCATTTAAACCGAAAGTAGCAAGAATTAAACAACTGCACTCCTGAGACCTCCTGTGCCACCATTTGCTCGTTTACTGTTGCTGCAGTGAACTGTTCGGTGGGAAGCTAGAAACAGGGAAATTCACTTATATAATCTTCTTTTATTTAAAGGTAAAACTCATGATAATGATTAAAATGTTTGATGTAAAATGAAAACTAACACATGTCTGCATGTACAAAATAAAAATAAAATAATAATATTAATCAATTAATTAATAATGGATTAATTCAAAATATATCAAAGGCTGCCTGCAAGATTATAAAGTCTTAAACATTTAAACACTTAAACACAAGTCTTAAACATTTAAAGAATTCAAAAAGTTAAGCGATCCCCTACTAAGTTACTTTATCTATTTGTTTAATTCTTGCTAATTTCCTGTCAAATGATTTGTTGTTAAGACCATTAAAGGCTTAATATGTTTCCATTTTGGAGTATAGACACAATAGCCCAGGAGTATAGACACAATAATAAACCAATACTAAAAGTATTATAGTATAAAAATTATAAAGCTAAACACAGTTATAGACATGTTAGTCATTTTATCCAACATTAGCCATCAAGACTCATGTGGTAAATGTAACATTTAATTAGGGCTGCAACAACTAATCAATAAAATTGATAATAATCAATAATTAAAATAATTCACAATGAAATTGATTATGGATTAGTTGGGTCTGTGACATCACTTTGGAGAACCCCTATCAGTGATGTCACAATCGTGAAAAATGCATTTCTATGAGTACAACATATCTGAAAAATAGCGGAGGTCACAGAGTGAGCTTCTGCAGGAATAGTATACGATCCAGGTTGTTCAAAACATGAGATTGATTTATATTAAGCATTTCAAATAAACTTGTAAGCGTATTAAGGTTGCTTGTTGTCTCAGATGCTGTGACAGATGCGTGTGCTGTTTAATGTGTTCCAGAAATGTTTTCTTCAGCTCAGAAATGAAATTTTTCCTTTCTATCCTTATATGTAAATATTAGAAATTCATACCAGTATTTCCATGCAAGCCCATTCGTGTCTTTCAAACAGAGCACAATAGAAAGGAAGCTCAAAAACTCTGACTAAAATATTCATTTTGATTAAATGTGTTGTTCGATGCTATATTAAGAAACAAAAGTAATTGTGTTTTTATGCGAGCAGTATCTGTAATGGGGTTATAGATGTAAATGTATAGAAATGCAAGCGTTATTTATTTACAGAATAAAGTAACGTTACTGTGTTCAAATGAGTGAATGTTTGTGTTACTGCAGAATCTCTTACCAATTAACACTTAGTTTGTGTTTTTAGTTTTCATTTGTAGCATTTTATTGTAGTGATTTAACTTCTCTTTTTTTGCCTTTTCTTTTTATTTAATCATTTTCACAAGATTCAATTACATGTGATTCAATTATATATGATACATTTACATGTGATTCATTTACATGTAAATAAAATGAAAGAAGAGCGAAAAGTCTCCTCTGTGTAGGTGATGCAGTTCACCCCAATATCAATAGTTTCACATAGTTTCCTGCTTCCTCCGCTGAAATAAAGTCATTCTGAACACCGTTATATGTACAGTGGAAGAAAAAAGTATTTGATCCCCTGCTGATTTTGTACATTTACGCACTAACAAAGAAATGATCAGTCTATAATTTTATAATTTAAAAACGAATGTAAAAATTTTTATAAATTGATTTGCATTTTAATGTGGGAAATAAGTATTTGACCCCCACTCAATCAGAAAGATTTCCAGCTCCCAGGTGTCTTTTATACAGGTAACGAGCTGAGATTAGGAGCACTCCCTTTAAGAGTGTGCTCCTAATCTCAGCTCGTTACCTGTATAAAAGACTCCTGTCCACAGAAGCAATCAATCAATCAGATTCCAAACTATCCACCATGGCCAAGACCAAAGAGCTCTCCAAGGATGTCAGGGACAAGATTGTAGACCTACACAAGTCTGGAATGGCTAAAAGACCATTGCCAAGCAGCTTGGTGAGAAGGTGACAACAGTTGGTGCGATTATTCACAAATGAAAGAAACACAAAAGAACTGTCAATCTCCCTCGGCCTGGGGCTCCATGCAAGATCTCACTTCGTGGAGTTGCAATGATCATGAGAACAGTGAGGAATCAGCCTAGAACTACACGGAAGATCTTGCCAATGATCTGAAGGCAGCTGGGACCATAGTCACCAAGAAAACAATTGGTAACACACTACGCCATGAAGGAATGAAATCCTGCAGCAGCCCTGCTCAAGGAAGCACATATACATGCCCGTCTGAAGTTTGGCAATGAACATCTGAATGATTCAGAGGACAACTGGGTGAAAGTGTTTTGATCAGATGAGACCAAAATGGAGCTCTTTGGCATCAACTCAACTCAACTCACCATGTTTGGAGGAAGAGGAATGCTGCCTATGACCCCAAGAACACCATCCCCACCCTCAAACATGGAGGTGGAAACATGCTTTGGGGGTGTTTTTCTGCTAAGGGGACAGGACAACTTCACCGCATCAAAGGGACGATGGACGGGGCCATGTACCATCAAATCTTGGGTGAGAACATCCTTCAGTCAGCCAATTTATAACATTTTTGACATTCTTTTTTTATTATTATTCTGTCTCTCACTGTTCAAATAAACCTACCATTAAAATTATAGACTGATCATTTCTTTGTCAGTGGGCAAACGTACAAAATCAGCAGGGGATCAAATACTTTTTTCCCCCACTGTAATGGGAACCCGAGCTGGGTGAAGTGTTCCATACCGAGCGCCCTCAATATCACAAAGTTGACGCCAGTGATTTAACTTCTGCTTTAACCTTATGTATAATCAGTTGGTTTTTATATTTTTTTTATTTAATTTTCATAGCATAGCTAACATAGATACATTTTTATACCGTTATCATAGCCTACAATTTGCACAATGTATGAAGGACAACATTGGGCAGAATGTGAAATAACGTTTTTTTATTTTATTTTTTTATTTTAATACAGAAAGAAAAATTATCCTTTTAATCCAACTACTGCATTATCAGAGTAATTGTTACATTTTATACTACATTTTATACATCCACAAAACCACAGCTGTATACAGTACACACACCAGTTACATGGAGTCATTAAAACCAGTTTTGTGTGTGTGCGTGTGTGTGTGTGTGTGTGTGTGAGAGAGAGAGAGAGAGAGAGAGAGAGAGAGAGAGAGAGAGAGAGAGAGAGAGAATTACATGTATACTGTAGGCTATGTAGTCTCTTTGTTCTGTTGCCAGCTAATATAAAAATCTGGACTTTGAAAATCATTATCCCTGTGAATATCACTCTCAAATCTCTCAGAGTGAAAACTCACAGTGGCCTTCTGATTGCAAATAATGTTAATGGAATGAGAGCTTCTACAAGTCAGTTATAGGAACATAAACAAATATTTGAATTACAAAAGAGACATAAAGAGACACATGGTCCCCTGAAAACAATAATATCTGCAATTTTGGGGATAATCATGAATGTTGATCATTTGTTAACCATTCTCTTATTGGTGCCAATTATTTCTAACAATTATTAATATACAGTCATGTAAAAATATAAGTGCACCCCATAGAAATCGTTGGCTTTTTTGACAAGCAAACATTTGATCATCTATGAAACAGTGTCTATTAATGAAGTTAATATACTTGAACAAAACTGCAAGGAAAAATAGCTTTTTTTTCAATCATTTATTCAACAGAAATATAAATATATGTGATATTATTCTGTGGAAAAATTAAGTACATCCTTGGCCAACAAAGCAAGTATTGCCCCCTTTAACAGAAATAACTTCTTGTAGGCATTTTGCATTATTGTCCATCAGGCTTGCTGGAATTATTGACCACTCTTCCATGCAATATTCTTTCAGTTGTAAGATGATTGAGGGTTTTCTTGCATGTACTGTCCGTTTCAAATCCCCCCACAACATTAAATGGGATTCAAATCTGAGCTTTTAGTATGCCATTCCATAACCCTCCATTTCTTATTTTTGAGCCATTCCTTGGTGGGTTTGCTAGTGTGCTAATGATCCTTATCCTGGTGAACGGTCTATTTTCTATTCAACTTTAACTTATGGACAGATGACCTCTCATTATCTCCAAGCACTCTTTTATATGATGCAGAGTTCATATTGAAATCAGTGAATGCAAACTGAGGCAGCGAAGCAACCCCGAAAAATAACATTGCCACCACTGTGCTTCACAGTTAGTGCTTCTCCTGAAAAGCTGTCTTTGGTCTACACCAAACATGTATGTTGTTACTGTGGCCAAACAACTCTATCTTTGATTTGTCTGTCCAGAGCACATTATTCACATTATGGGCGGCTGTGGCTCAGTCGGTAGAGCGGGTTGTCCACTAATCCACTAACCGTGGGGTTGGCGGTTTGAATCCCGGCCCGGGTGATCCCATACCGAAGTGTCCTTGGGCAAGACACTGAACCCTAAGTTGCCCCCGATGGCAAGCTAGCACCTTGCATGGCAGCTCTGCTACCATTGGTGTGTGAATGTGGTCTCATTAGTAAGTCGCTTGTAAATGTAAAAATGATATTTCTGTAAAGCTGCTTTGAGACAATGTACCATTGTAAAAAAGCACTATACAAATTGATAATTATTATTCCAAAAGGCCTGTCTTGGCCTATATGCTCATTAGCAAACTGTAGTCTTACAAAGGCTTTTTCCTGGCACACCTCACGTGCAGGTCTGGTGTGTATTTTTGTTCATTTAAATTGTGTAAAATTACTAAAAAATTGTAATTTAATGTGTCATTTGATAGAGTGTATAACCTTTATTAATATCTTCTGTTTCAAAAAAGATCAAATGTCTGCATGTCCATGTCACGTTTGGAACATAGTGGAAGTTAGAACAGATGCAAATACAGATAAAAGCTTTATTATACGAGAGGCAGGCAGACAAATCCAAATCATGAAATATAGACATGGTTATAAACAGGCAATAGGTCAGACGATCACCAAACAGGCATTAACTAGGCTAAACAAGAATCAAGAAATGAGGACGAGAACAGGATCAAAACTATGAAACAAAACACGATAAATAATGGCTTGGTACACAAAAAATTCACGTGGTACTTTACAACAAACAAAGAGACACGAGGGGTTTAAATACTAAACATAAACATATGACATAAACATGAACACATAAACATGAACACAAAACAGCTGAGACTAATGATGAAACATACAGGAAACAACCAATGACAATACAGGAGCGGAGACAGGACAGAAATCACAACAAAACACACGTGTCAAAACACACGTGTCATAAGTAAACAAAAAGTCAGTGTTACTGACAAACCCGGAAGCACGCTCACACTTTGAGCTAGTGCTACGGGTTTCAGAGCACACCGCGTGCTCCAGCACTAGCGCAAGGGGAAATTGTGACAGTCCAACTATGTCAAAAAAGCCAATGATTTCCATGGGGTGTACTTATTTCTTCACATGAATGTGTGTATATACACACACAAGTCGCTTGTCTGATCCTGGATCTTGCCCTTAATGTGCTGCTAGTTTATATGTAAAAGTATATGTGATGCCAGGTTAATCTTTGACAAAATCATTGGTCATTTCCCTCAAAAACATAATAGTGCAAGTAAAACTAGGTTGCTCAGTCTTCTCTAAACCCTCCGAGAAACCTTCATCCCGCTCATTAAAACCCATCTCATCAACAGACTGGCAGTGTGACAGGAACATAGCAAACACTGCTCCAGTCAGAGATCAGCTTCTTGAACAGTGGAGCACTTGAGCAGGAGACCTGTGTATTCTGTCCCTTGGGATGATGGAGCTGCTATGGAATTCAGCCAGAATGCTCAGAGTGAATTCAATTGTATGTAATGAGCATATGAGTGAGTGACGCTTGGTGAGAAAGCATAACCCTTTTCAAATGCCCCTCATGGTCATTACAGAAGTGTTAAGAGGATGTTGATAGAAGTTGGAGAGACAAACACTGAGAGGACTAAAGCAGTACTCACAACAGACTCAAATAACATCTTCTTGAACAAAAACCTGTTCACTTGGATGGCAGAGGACATTGTACTTTTAAAAAAAGGGGGGGACTCAATTTCAGTAGCAACCAATTTCACTTCCACCTTCGATATTGCTATGTATCTCTTTTCCTAACAAACAACAAATTAGCTAGCTAATTTTAGCTGTTCACAGAAAGATTATTTTCCCTCGAGGAAAACATGATACCAGGACCACCAATAATCACGTTTTTTTACTTTGTTTCACTTCAGCCATGAAATTTAACAAGGCAGTCTGGCTGACTGTAACACTTTTAGGGAAATTAATTATCATGATTAACGGCTAAAACACATTTTATTAATCTTAAAATGATATTTGATCACAACATGCTCTAATTATAAAATAATCCTAAAATTATCTTCTCTGTGTAGACGTGTGAAAATGTAACTGTGTATGCCCTACATTTGAAGTGATATTTGATTAAAACTGTTTTGTAATTGGACTGAAAAGTCAAATTGCAACTAAAAAGATGTTTACACAACTGGTCACAACACTGTTTCAATTCTCATTGTTTTCACAAAATGTAAATGCTAAACTCATCTTTCATTGCATACATATAAAAAAAAACATATAAAAAAACAGTGCACTTGTTTTAATTTGCTATGCACAGTTCACACTTACACAGACTCAGTGTTCATATGCAAAACAAAGAAAGAAATAAAGAAAAGAAATGGCCAGTGTGATGTGTGATTACAGTGAATAACACACCAGAAGTTTATTACAATTCACTATTGTAGGAAAAGTTATTAGAATAACACCACAAGCACATATAGTATAAACACTACATTGCAATGCGATAATGAAGCAAGAGGGAGGTGTTCGACAGAGACAAGAAATTGTCCTTGCCAGAGGAAAAGTGTCTTCAGATCTGTCTGGTATGGTAAGTGAGAGAGGAGTGCACAAATGACAAAAAGGAGGGAAATATCTGAATCTGATACACTACTGTGTAAAATGTAATCAACTAAGTACAATGAAGCTGAACCAGGATTCTGGCTTTCAACAAGGTAAATATTCAGGAATGTATACTCAGTGTGTGCGTGCATGGTGCCCTGTGATGGTTTTAAGGGTAAGTGTTTTAAGGGTAGGCTCCAGTTTCCACCACGACCCTGCCCAGTATAAAGTGTTTACTGAAAGCGAGTGTGTGAGGAATGAGCACTCCACATCAAATACAAATGCAAAACCTGGAAACATGGTCATAACATTCCAAAATATTTGTTCTCTAGAATCAATGGGGTCTGACCAGGTCACAATATAGTGAGGACTAATAAAGCCTTTAGACTTGTGTATATATATATATATATATATATATATATATATATATATATATATATATGAAGCCTTAGTGTGGTGTTGTCTTTGTAAATATCTCTTCTGTGAGTCTTTCTATTATAGACAGGGTACTGGAGAGTCACATGGATTCAGACAGGGCGGGGCACTACACAGGGTTTCTTTCATAAGGAATATCCAACATATGAGGGAATGGAGATGTGTTTCTTATCAATTTAATTGACTATAATTCGCTTAAATGTTTTTTATGATCATTGTAGCTGTAGATTTTTAAAAATGTTGCAGTTCAATTTGTGTAGGCTTTTTTGTGCTTTTTTGCGAAAAACTACTTGAATTGGTGAAATTTAAATTGCATAAAATTGTTTTGCACGGCTTTTAACATGATGGGTGTTGGTAAATAAGACCTTTCAGCTGGACTCATGTGAGTCGACACATGTGAATCGCTTTGGCTGAATGTGCATTGTGATGATGTCACATGGCGTGTCTTGGCCCAAATCTGCGGTAAAAAATGGCAAGATCCTCCAAATATTGTGAGTTTGCTTGAATTTGCATTGATTTCTGCAATCGCAAAATAAGGTACAGGTTGTGTCACTGTTGGGAGAGATTTCTGATAATGTGTTGATTTCTTTTCATTACTGTAGCCAGGCTTGTTTTTGTTTCATTTAGTTGTTTTTTAATACAGGAATAAATGGGTTTTTTTCTCTGTGCCGTGTGTATTATTGTTATTTTTGTCAGCAGCCTGACAATCTTTTGACAGAATTTATTGGATCAATGTTTAAGTAGTTATCAAGTGTGCTATCCATTCGGTGAGATCTAGTGATTGATTGACATTGTATGTTTGGATTTTGACACATGCCATTGATGTTTTGAGTGTTTCAGTGTTTTTTTTTTTCTGTTTTGGGAATTGCACTTGTATTGAAAACAAGATTCATGTTTCAGGAGCTGCATCTAAGCAACTGCGAACTGTAGAATGTTGCCGTGTAGTTAAAGACAAGTTTAGTGCCCAGGAGGATTGAGTTTACCAATTGTGATAGACATACAGACAGACAGACAGACAGGTGAATACAGTAGTGTGAAAAAGTGTTTGCCCCCTTCCTCATTTCCTGTTCCTTTGCATGTTTGTCACACTTAAGTGTTTCGGAACATCAAACCAATTTAAACAATAGTCAAGGACAACACAAGTAAACACAAAAT
>JAFFST010045513.1:140749-157508 GCA_022414735.1 Noturus placidus
AATTTCTCCACAACACATCTTGATGATCCCCAAGACTTTTGGGACAACATTCTGTGGACCGATGAGACAAAAGTGGAACTCTTTGGAAGGTGTGTGTCCAAGTATATCTGGCGTAGAAGGAACACTGCATTTCATAAAAAGAACATTATACCAACAGTAAAATATGGTGGTGGTAGTGTGATGGTCTGGGGCTGTTTTGCTGCTTCAGGACCTGGAAGACTTGCCGTGATAAAAGGAACTGTCTACCAAGAGATCCTGAAGGAGAATGTCCGACCATCTGTTCGTGTACTCAAGCTGAAACGAACTTGGGTTCTGCAGCAGGACAATGATCCTAAACACACCAGCAAGTCCACCACCTAATGGCTGAAGAAAAACAAAATGAAGACTTTGGAGTGGCCTAGCCAAAGTCCTGACCTGAATCCTATTGAGATGTTGTGGTATGATGTTGTGGCCCTTAAAAAGGCCGTTCATGCTCGAAAACCCTCTAATGTAACTGAATTAGGACAATTCTGCAAAAATGAGTGGGCCAAAATTCCTCCAGGACGCTGTAAAAGCCTCATTGCACGTTATCGCAAACGCTTGGTTGCAGTTGTTGCTGCTAAGGGTGGCCCAACCAGTTATTAGGTTTAGGGGGCAATCACTTTTTCACACAGGGCCATGATGGTTTGGATTTTTTTTCACCTTTAATAATAAACACCTTCATTTACAAATTGCATTTTGTGTTTACTTGTGTTGCCCTTGACTATTGTTTAAATTGGTTTGATGTTCCGAAACACTTAAGTGTGACAAACATGCAAAGGAACAGGAAATGAGGAAGGGGGCAAACACTTTTTCACACCACTGTAGATCAGCAACAGCTGTAAAGGAGCATCAGCTGTAAAAGAGGCAAGTGAACTCAGAAAACTGAGTGAAAGCTTCCTTGATAACAAGGCAGCAACAGCATCATTTGCCATGCTTTAAGTAAGGATGCCATTCCTCTCTCTGTTCATCAGAGTGGCACATGACAAAAATGTGTGGGCTTCTTTGAGTTACATATACAGTTTAGGGCAAAATGTGGTAGTAGGCTTCACATGTGTTTGAAGAAGCACGTTGTAGGCTACTTTCCAGATATTTTGGTATCAAAAATACAGTACATGTCTTGTATTGAGCAAGATAAAAAAAAAAAAAAAAAAAAAAACTAATAGCTGGTGTCAGCTCACATCTAGACTTGCACAATCCAATGCACTAAATCTAGGACAGCTCATGGTGAGCCTTGGCATTGCATACTGGCAATTTTGACAAGGTTAGCTTGATAACAACACTATCTTTAAAAACAACTGAGGTTTTCTGTGTCACTTTTCATATTATCAGGTTATGTGTATGTGAACATTGGATTTCTAATATTGTCAGTATAACACAAATTTCATCAGATAAAAAAATATACTGTTTCCTACCTTTCTGTGATTATGCCTCACACAGAACAACTGTGGTTCAGCCTGTGTGATATGTAGAAGATAGCAAAATAAGGTACAAACTATTGCAAACAAAGATGTATCCCAAAAAAAAACATTACACCCCATGGAAATTAATGGTTGTTTATTTATTTATTTGTTTGTTTGTTTGTTTATTTATTTATTTTTACATAAAGCAATTGGAAAGCAAGCATTTGATCTTCTTTGAAACAGTGCCTTGTAATAAAGTTGATTCACATCTTCAATTGATAATGACAATGATAACATTCTCCTACATTATGGCTAAATCTAAAAGTTTTCCTATTCCACAAATGTGCCTGGAAATATGTCACTACAGCTAAATTCTGGAAACTGGCCAAAAAATACTGAAAAATCTGTTTTTTACTATAATGGCATTTTTCTGCTAATAATATACTTATTGTATATTATATCACTTGTTAAAGAAAATTGGAATATATTTTACCAAAACAAAATGGAAATATTCTTTATTTAACCTTGCCTTGACATCTGTCTGTAACGATCATGTTGAGTAATGAACCAGTTTAGCAAACACAATGGTAAAATCAAGTTGAGTCTGCCTAAAGATGTCTAAAACCTTGCTAGTTAAGTGTGTTTTTGATCAAGATTTTTGGATAGTTACAATCTGTAGGCTAATTAGTTCAATCTATAATCAGATACCAGTTGTCAAAATGTCAGTGATGCACCTGCTACATTTGTTTTATTTTATTTTATTTTATTTTATTTTTATTTCATAAAATAAGGTAATTTTGTTTTTCCAAAAGTAGAGTATGCTATAAATGTAGAGGTAGGTTACGCATCTATGTTCACTTCTGGAGATTTTTAAATGCTACAACTTCTGGTTGAGATGCATGCAAAAGACAAACATATTTTAGTTTTCAGGACTATGTATAGTAGAAGGGGGCACGGTGGCTTAGTGGTTAGCACGTTTGCCTTGCACCTCCAGGTCTGTAGGTTGGAGTCTCATCTCTGCCCTTTGTGTGTGGTGTTTGCATGTTCTCTCCATGCTTCAGAGGTTTCCTCCAGGTACATCAGTTTCCTCCCCCAGTCCAAAGACATGCTTTATAGGCTGATTAGCATCTCTAAATTGGCCAGAATGGGTGTGCGAGTGTGTGTGCAATAGTGCCCTGCGATGGATTGGCAGTGCATTCAGGGTGTCCCACACCTTGAAAATGGATGGATGTATAGTAGAAAATGCCAAAAATGTTATGTGTGTATGGTTTTTGCAGGCCACCAGGCCTTCCACTAAATTTTTCAAATTTGTAAATACGTTTAAAATTGCATCATATCAGTCACCTGAAACTGAAAGGTTTCCTGTTAAAGAAATATTTTTTGAATTTATCAGGGGGCTTTATATGTACAGTACAGTATGTAGTTGTTAATGATGTGCACCACATGACAGAACCCCGGGTATTTTGTCCTGCTGCCAGAAGCCTAATCCCATTTTAGGACTTTGATAAAAGAACTATTTAGAAAAACAGAGTGTGTTTTAATTCTGCTTGGTTAAATTGTGTTGCATGATGTTACTTTGTGAATCGTACAATACATGTGTCGAAGACAGTCATGATAAAGAAGTGTATATGGCTTAGGAATAACAAATTTAGAATTTTGGCTATTGGGCTGGTTTCTGGGCTTGTTTTAATGGCCATTGGGCTGTTTGCCTGGCAACATTGCTGTTAGCAGCTTTATGTGAATATTTTAATTTGTTGTTTTGTGTATCACAGTGAGAGTGAATACATCATTAGCAGCTATTTTCTAACTGTTTCACAAAAAAACCAAGACAGTTTTACACTTCTATTAGGTGTTGTTCTTCTTTGACTGGTTGCCCTACATATTATCAGAATTATTATTAACTACAATTAATAATTAACTAGATTGTCCAGTTTAAATGTAGTCTGTGTTATTCTTGTGACTTAAATGGAAGGTCGTGCTTAGCCAAATTAAGCTGTTATAAAATGTGATAGTATGAAACTGAGCAGTGGTTACTTTAGGGGAGGCTGATCTGCATTGTTTTATTGATGCTACCCTGGGCAGTAAATCAAAATATCAAAGCTTGCAGAGTACAATTCACTTAAGCCAATAAAGTGTGTCCTTCTGCCAGTCATTACTAGAATTACTTCACTGAATAATGTGTTATTTCTCCTATCTCAACACCATACACAAGAAACTGTCTACCATCCATCTACTCCCTGATGTATATTAAGAGCATCCCATACTCCAGCTCCATGTTGAAATTACAGCCAACACTCCACCAGACCCAGGAATCTCTGAACACTAAAGTGAACTAGCACTTGAGTGCTGCAATACCCTTCAAGAGATTAACACGATGCTTTACACTAACAGTAGTATGCAGAAGATTTTTCTTTCTCTCCTGAAGACATTTAAAGTCTACAAAGTGAACTATTTATAACACATTTAACATTCATTACCAAGGAAGCCATACTGGGCTGGTGTGACCGGGTTGATCATTGAGGGTAATTAGCTGTAACCTACTGCTTTTTACAATCTTGAGTGCATTTGCAGCTACTTATTCCTGCACTGTCCAAACAATGTTAGTTCATCTCTGCTGTCAATCACTTATTTACTGATTATCTGTAAATAAAACACCTCTCTAAAGATCAGAGAAGCTTCTCTGAACACACACACACACACACACACACACACACACACACACACACACACACTTTTAAAACACTAAGTGTTTAATCCAAGCTGGCAAAGCACCACCGGCTGCACATAAGTCTAGTAACCTGGAAGCAACTCTGTTTACTGATCAAACAAATAATTTTTTGGGGATATTTATCACTTTTTTTCCTGAGACCAATTGTGTTTTCTAGTTTTGGTAGAGTTAAGAAAGTACCAATACAACTCATCGATGTGGGACCTTTTGGCCAGACCCAGAATACAATTATTTTACTTTCAGTAGAGGCAGAATTCAGAGTAGGGGTGGAGAAGTTACACATTTTACACTTCATTGCCACAGATGCAGACAATCATTTTATCCAGTATGGGGTGTTAACTGTGTAGTAGAGGAGAGCAGAGGGCATAAATGTGTACAGTACATTTCCGGTTAGTACAATACCGAAAGTGTGCCATTTGAGACGATACTCTCTTTCTATCACCTATTAGTCGAAACCGACCTTCAGTCACTTTATGGGTAAACACTTATTGATTTATTGATGTGACTAGCTGCTGCCAGTCACACGGCTGGGTGAGACGATACTACCTCTCTAAAATTCATGCACTAGACAGAGTGTACAGTGTATAGTATATGTATGTAGTGTATAGTATGTCATTTGGGACACTAACTATTTAAACTACAAAATGGCGTGGAATAGTGCATAAGTGTGCGATGTGGGACGCACTAACTGTCTTTATGTAAGACATACAAAGAGAATGAGTTTTTGCTGTCGTGTTTTTATACTGCAATACACTCATAATTACATACCTATAAAATTGGTTGGACTGTAGCACACAGAGAAGGGAGGGGATGAAAACTCACACCAACCAGTAAGAGATTTGACAAAGTGCACAACAGCTTGCAGGTGGTCCAAAGAAGAAAACTGATTGAAGATAAAATGTTTAAATGTTTTTGATAGGATTTAGAGAAAGAAGGGGGCACGCGGTGGCTTAGTGGTTAGCAAGTTTGCCTCACACCTCCAGGGTCCGGGGTTCGAGTCCCGCCAGGGCCATGTGTGTGCGGAGTTTGCATGTTCTCCCCATGTGTCGGGGGTTTCCGCCGGGTACTCCAGTTTCCTCCCCCTGTCCAGAGACATGCATGGTAGGCTGATTGGCGTGTCCAAAGTGTCCATAGTGTATGAATGGGTGTGAGAGTATGTACACCCAGCTGTGTGTCTGGCAGCAGCTACATGCCGGTCCCAAGCCCAGATAAAATGGGGAGGGGTGGGGAAAGCAATGGAAAACTACCCCAGTACTTCTGCCGAAATGCTTTGTGGATCACATCGATGAAATACGTGGAGAAGTGATGACCCATAAAGTGACCGAAGGTCGGTCTTGACTAATCGGTGAGATAGAAAGAAGTATGATCAGTTTCTGCATACATGCCTTTAGTGCTAGCAGCTTCCACAGCCACGTGATTAAGGATATGTTCACACTCACAAAAACCTCTTCTTTTTGATGTTTTTGTTTTGTTTTTCTTTTGTTGTTGTTTTTTTGCCTAAACAGATATTTTCCTTGCAGGGTAAATCTGAACAAATCTCTTTTATTTCTTAAGTCCTATATTTAGACCAAGTGTTTGCATTGAAATTACAAGCACCCAAATCCGATTATGTGTTTGTTCAGACTGCAGTAACATTTTGTCACATCTGTAGTAACAACACAGGGGTACATACACCAAATTGTGCAGGGTTGGCAGGGTTGGCAATGGTTTGGTATAGCTATTATCATTTATTTTCTGAGATTGTGTTGCAGATTATGTTTTGCATGCGGGTAATGCAGTGAAGCATCTGAATGTATTCAATGCAGACAAGAGAAAAACTTTCTTCTCCTGAGCTGCCTTCATGCTGGTTCTCGCCCATGTTGGTGTTGTTGTTGTTGTTGCAAATCTTTTACATTAAGAGGTACTGTGCTTAAAAATATATACAATTGGGTTTTGTCAGTCAAAGTGTGCCCCATGCTCAAAAATTTGTGTTTAAAACCGCATACAAATGTCAGATGTCATGTGTTGGTTTGCCATTTGCTTAAATCAGGTTAAACAAAATTTGAGCTACTAGTCTGCCAATCAAAGCTGTCAGATTTAAATTCCTGTATTTTTTATTTTTGCACTTCATTGCACATGCTGTGCAATTATCTTGATCCACTGTTGGCCAAATGTCAGCAGAAATTCAAACAGATCCAAAAATTTTTTTTTAAATTACTTTAAAATATAAATTTGAAGTGAGCAATAAGGCTTGAAATGTGAACATAGTCAATGGAGATTCTTCAGTAATATATTCACACTAAAGATTTACAACCCATTATGAAATATCCAGAAAAATACCGAATTAAGAATTAGCTATATTGTTTACTTTTTTAAAAAAGTGCAGTTGCAACACCATGACAATTTTACTGGTAAGACAAGCCTTAAATTAGAATCTCAATTTTCACATGGATGATAAAACTGATAAAATGTCCATTGAAATAAATGGATCACTGGTGTGACTATTAGCATTACACCCATAATTATGTCTCTGCTGATGAATATCATGAACAAACACGTGGTTGTCACCACAACGCTGCCTCATGAGCTGCACTACGCTGTCATTAAAATACATAATTTTAACTCAATTAACTCAATTTAATTTCCACATCTAAAAAAGCTTAGCCTTTTGTTGTTGTCCTGTCAAAGGATACATACTACATACTATTCATTGTAGTACAATGCAATATACAATAATAGGCAGTATGTGACTAATCATTATTTCATACACTACACGGTTATATGCATTCATTTTTCATTTCTGGTTATTCCCAATTACTGTAACCCCAAACGTGTTACTTCCTGATGGTAAATAAAAAATGATTCAATGAAGCAGCATGGATGGTTTAAATTCAGACAAAAAAAAAAGAACAAAAACATTTTAGCCTTGTATTGGGATGGCAATGCAAATGTAGTAATGGCATAATTTGTAAATAATTTTTTTATTTTCTTTTGCGTATTCGTTATTAAAAAATAATAATGCTAGAGACATGAAGTCATACATAAATGTATCCACAAAATGAACCACAAATTCAGAGTTACTCAGTTCTCATTACCCTTATGTGGATATATCCTCTGCCACCTTTGTCGCTTTGCTGCATTCCCTCTTGTGGTCAGCAGCATGAAGAGCTACATGCTGAGTTCTAAGAACACTTCTTTAATAGGAAACCTTTTCAGTTGCAGGTCATTGGTGACCAAAGATTTTTTTGTTTTTGACTCCATTTACTGATACTGTATATGTGAATCAGTGCATGATGCCCTAAAGTAGAGGAGCTCCACCTCCACTCAGTGCATCTTTGGAGCCAAGAGAGCCAAGAAATTGGCACTGCTAAGTTGGAGGGATGGTATCCCCCTATCAATCACAGCAGCACTAGCCAAACTTTTCTGTCTTCGAGCTAATGCACACAGAAGAATGTGGCTAGTGCTTTCCTACAAGAGTGTTACAACACCATTTGTTGCAGCATGAGCGACAATTCTAAATATGTGGTTGACTGGCTTCATATGCCTCAGAGGAAGCAGGTGATAGCATTCACCCTCCCCATTTGGTAGCTGTTTTCTGATAGGAAAAACCTAACTGGTGGTGAGTAATATAATTTTTATTTAGGTATTATTATAAAAATTATTATAAATAATTAAAAACACTATGGGGGCGCATGGTGGCTTAGTGGTTGGCACGTTTGCCTCACACCTCCACGGTCTGGGGCTCGAGTCCCGCCAGGGCCATGTGAGTGCGGAGTTTGCATGTTCTACCCGTGCGTCGGGGGTTTCCTCCGGGTACTCCGGTTTCCTTCCCCAGTCCAAACATGCATGGTAGGCTGATTGGCGTGTCTAAAGTGTCCGTAGTGTAGGAATCTGTGTGTGAGTATGTATGTGATTGTGCCCTGCGATGGACTGGCACCCTGTTCAGGGTGTACCCCGACTTGTGCTCGATGCTCCATGGGATAGGCTCCAGGTTCCCTGTGACCCTGAAAAAGGAGTAAGCATTAGAGGATGGATGGATGGATGGATGGATAAAAACACTGTTCTTATTGTTTTTGTTATTTGCTTATTGTTGTTGATTTTACTAATCAGTTCTAACAGTAGTTCTATGATGGAGTGGAGCACCGCCAAGCCTCCAGCTTCATCTCAACTTGTGATGTATCACTATTTGCTTGTTTCCTTGCCCAGCAAAGTCATCACCTCATAACTGTGACCCCATGTTGGTAGCTTATTTTGTTGAAGATATTATTAAATTCTTATACTGCTCTCTATTGAGGGTGAAAATAACAGAAGCTGATGATATTATACTCTATTGCAGATAGGAATTTTTAAAACTCTATTCTATTGACAAAACATAGAGCACATGAGTTGCAATGAACAATATTTAGTCTGCAAAATCTGCCCATGGTAGATGGTGAACCTTTTTGCAACCTGTCATGTCACAGCAAACTAGCAACTCCATTTCCCAGAATGTACCACAAATACAAACATGGCCAACAATGACTACAACTCCCAACGTAACACACAGACATGTCACCTTCACCTGAGGACTAATCAGACACACCTGTTCCCAATCACACTCTCAGTCACACCACACCATAAATGAGACTGCTCATTCATAATGTCTTTGTGAAGTAATATGCTCAGTTGCTATTGTCTCTGTTGTTTACTAAGCTGCGCTATCGTGTTGTTATTCTGGTTTTTGACTTTGTTTGTTCCCTTGACCTTGATTTCTGCCTTACCTGCTCTAGCCCGTTTATCTGATCACTTGACGTCTGCCCATCTTTGTTGTGGTTTTTGCCTTTCTCTCTGGAATATATATACACACAAACCCAATTCCAAAAAAGTTGGGATGCTGTGTAAAACATAAATAAATTAAATTAAAAACAGATTGCAATAATTTGCAAACCTCATGAACCCACAATAGAACATAGAAAACATATCAAATGTTTAAACTGAGTAAATGTTCCTTTTTAAGAAAAAAATTAGGCAATTTTGAATTTCTCAAAAAAGTTGGGACGGGGCAACAAAAGGCTAGAAAAGTATGTTACTAAAAACAAACAGCTGGAGAAATCTCTGTGCAGAAGAGACAAAGATGAAAATCAACACTGCATGCTCGTGATCTTCGGGCCCTCAGGTGGCACTACATTAAACACATCCATGATTCTGTAATGGAAAGCACTGCATGGGCTCAGAAACACCTCCAGAACTCATTGTCTGTGAACAGTTTGCCATGCCATCCGCAAATGCTGGATGAAGCTCTAGCATGCAAAGATGAAGCCATATGTGAACATGATCCAGATATGCTATCATCTTTGGGCCAAAGCACATTTAAAATGGACTGAAGCAAAGTGGAAAACTGTTCTGTGGCTAGACGATTCAAAAGGTTACATTCTTTTTGGAAACCACGGACATCGCGTCCTCTAAACTAAAGGGGACTAAAGAGGGGAGGGACTATCCGGCTTTTTAAAAGTTTAAATAGCAAACATAATCATGCTTGAATACAGACATCTGGAACCAATAATGACACACCCACAAACGCCAACCAAATAACTAAACAGGGAGGAGACAGAACAGAAACCAAAACAAGCACACATGTCCATTGTAAACAAAGTCACCATCATCCACACGCTCCTTGCAGCGCCATCTGCAGGGGAGGTAGTGACACCATTTAACCTAATTAGTTACAAAATGTTTCTCCAACTGTTTCTTTTTAGTAACACTTACTTTTCCAGCCTTTTGTTGCACCTGTCCCAAATTTTTGGAGACGTGTTGCGGCCATCAAATTCAAAATTACCTTATTTTTCTTTTAAAAGGTACATTTACTCAGTTTAAACAATTGATATGTTTTCTATGTTCTACTGTGGATAACATATGGGTTTATGAGATTTGCAAATCATTACATTCTGTTTTTATTTACACTTGTTTAAATTTTACACAGCGTACCAACTTTTTTAAATTGGGGTTGTATATGGAACACACACACACACACACACACACACAGCTTCACTAGTGTGTATGCATTGAACTGTTATGAATAAGCTAGTCTGATAAAGACAGAACATAAGCACAGCATAATCTCCATTTCTCTTATTTAAACTTTTAAATTTGTGTGTGAGATAGATAACCATCAGGGCTTTAAAGGTTTACTCAGCAATTTCTTACTCAAAACAATTTAATTTAATATTTGGCACTGTTTTCCTTGCAAATCTTCTCAGCTAAGAACCTCCTGTCTCTGTGGCTACGTCATTCTGTGTAAACAGGATCAAAAACAAATGAACAACAATTAAAATATGAAAATCATTATATTGCCTGTGGATTCAGAAAGATCCCTGTCTTGCACCAGTACTTAGGTGCTGGTATTGTGTGGATTTTGAGATTAAAAAAGCCAGCTTCAGCAAACTTTGCCAAAATTGCTGAATGTACCTTTAATTTGAACTTTTAAGTTAATGTCACAGCTGGCATGGCAGAGGTGCTTTATTGACAGTGTGAAAAGGTTTAACATGCCCCTTTCTGGTAGAAATGTAGAAACACACACACACACACACACACACACACACACACACACACGTTGTCAACATTCCATAAATCCATAGAAATTTGGTATGTTTATTTTGCAGGAGCAGCCAAAGGGGAAAAGTTAATGCAGTTCGACACTGCTCCACTGCTCCTCAATAGCCCTGTTCAGTGAAGGATTAATTTCTTCTGCTCATTCTGTCCATTTCTATTTTTCCTTTTACCTCACAGCAGAGATTCCAGAACTGTGGGCTGCAGCACAGGTGCTTAATTTAATTTCCATTATCGTGTTCACTATTCTTCTGCCATGTGCTCTGAGAATATTTAAGATTTTTTAAAAGTTAAAACTTATCAGAAAAGGATTTAGTCAATATGTTGTCCTTGTTATATCAAAATTATGGCGCAGAGATTTTTCAACTAATTCGATCTATTAATAAGCAATACATTTAACTGAAAATACTATTTGAAAGGTTGTTATAGCCCACAGCTCAAATTAGCTTTACTACCTATCGGACTAACAGCCTGGTAACATCTGATCGTTATGCAGCAGACACAGTATGATGGGAAAACTGCAGTCACTTCTCTATTCTCCTTTGGCGTCATTGCATAAAATCCTTCTGAGTTTAAAACCTGCAGTGGGAACTGACACTATTATATATAGAAGCTCACATGCGGCTCTGTTATAGTTCAATTTGATTCCACATGACTAATTGGTGAAATCAAAAATCTTTGTCTTGTTTCAGTTATTCATTCCAGATGTTCAGTGTTGTGCTGACAGTTTGGATGCACAGCTGGTGATTGTCACAGCAAAAACATTTATTTTTGCAAAAGTTGAATAATTTCTGGTGGCATGTTTGCACAGCGGAGCGCATTGCCGCTTCACAGCTCCAGGGTCCCGGTTTAATCCTGAGCTTGGGTTTGTGCCTGTGCAGAGTTTTGCCTATTATCCACATGTACACGTAGGCTTGCTCTGGGTTCTCTGTTGTCCTCTTGGTAGCCAAGCTGTCTACTCTTAAAATGACCCCTTCTTTTTAATGGAAACAGTTGAGCATTGGATGTTTTCACTGTTTCACTGGATTGATTCATAAACTCATCTTGCAGAATGCTATCACCTTTTCATCAGATTTCTCTAAAAGACAGGAGCTTTTGCATACACACCAGAATATACACACACGTACAAACAATTATTGTCTTGACTGCCTGGAGAGTGCTTGCAGTATTGGCCCTCAGACACAAGTAATTGTTACATTCGTTGTGTGTCATATTCTGCAGCTCCTGTCTGAAAGGCAGAGAAGTGGGATGATGAGTAAACAGTTCTGGGACAACAATGTAAACAGCTGAGCTTGTGTGTCACTTTCTTAGCCTGCTAACAGACATTTCAGAGTGATGTGATAGGTTCCAGTGTCATCACTACGGAGAGGGGGACATCCTGCCCTCTCAACTCGCACATTAATACTTGTACTATCAAACCCACACAGAGCAGGGATGTGACATTAATGAGAACAACATGTACTGCTTGAAGAGAGAGATGCCAGAGCAAGGTCTGCCATTTTGGAATCATTTGCAGGACTGAAATGTGTTCAAAGTGTGCCTGAGTAGAGCGATTAATTTTTTCTGGTTTCTATCACTGCAGTTACGTGCACACTGACATATTACATGCACCTCACACATTGACACACTGACACACACACACACATACACACTCAAGTTGTCTGTTGACTCTTAATTATTACCTCCATCTCACGCTCATACGATCACTCACATCTCTTCCAATCCAACTGGAAATAGTAATTAGGAGAAACCACCCCACTTTCCAAAAGCAACCTTGCTAACTGTGAACGTATTCTCACACTCACCAATTTGTAGAGGTGTCATATAAAGTCATTAAAACTATTTTTGCCATTGGTTACTTTCCAAGTTAACATTACTTTGGCCAGCATACAGTGTAACCAGGCTAGAACCCATGGCCTCTTGTACATGTGTGCATGGATCCAGCACAGACAAGCAGAGTAAGTACTGTATTTAAGTAACAAGAATCCCATAGATAAATCACTAGGATTTCCCGTTGCGTTTCATGTTTTATCAAAAACATTCTCTGTGTTATGAACAAAAAAAGTCGACTTTGTCCACTTCTGTGTACCAAATAATAATGTTTTAACCTATTTCAGTCTGGAACATGTTAGTAACCAGCAGGTACAGTCCTTAAATTAACTTAAATTGGCCCTGCTTTCGTGGTGGGAAGGATGGCTTTACTCTCTCCCCTGTCAGTCAGAATGACACCAGCCAGTCATGCATGTCTCTGAGGTCATGTCTGTGGAGGAGGACAATTATCGCTTTCCTCTGAATGTGTTCAGCTCATGAGCGTAACCACGCACTCTTTGGGGGTGAAAATACCAATCTGTCCCCCCATTATACAGGAGAAAATATTTTCTATATGTTCCGCTTTAATTTTCCCTGCCAACAGACCTGTCTTTTCTTCATCTATTCTATTTAATTTATTTATCTATTTATTTATTTATATTCTTTTTAATATATTCACGTTTGTTAAGGAAAATCGGTGTGTGTCTCCTCCAATTGTACACTTGGTTTGTCCCAGACTCAACACAAGTTCGGTGATGTATTTTAGCAGCTCAGTTTTTAAGAAATGGCGACAGCAGCTTTTATCAGACAGTAAGTAACTAGACACCTAAATATCTAGACTAGTGTCAGTTCCAGTTTTTGACCATTAACCGTACATTCACTTGCACATCCTCCCATGGAGTTCATTATCACTCAGAAACCATGTGAATTCAAACGGTAACTGTAATCCTAAAACTATGTTCTAAATATGAAAATTTTCACTATCAAATTTTGGAAATTTGGCGGCGCAAGGGGGCTCTAGTGCATGACCCCCCAATGTCCATTAAGCCCTTGGTTCAGCTGCCATGTAAATGTTGCATGAGTAGCAGTTTTAAAAGATGGCAGAGGCAATGATTGTGTTTAGATATCTAGCTATAGTAACAGGAAACCTTTTTTCTCATTATATAAATAGAAAACGAAATTAAATAAATGTCATTCTTTCAGAAATCAACAGATCTAAACATAATAGTAATAAACAATTTCGACAAATTTCTTACAAGTCACCCACAAAAGTATGCGTTGTTCTGGAATAAGAGAGAATTTTGCTTTGTGTGCGGCGGAGTCACGGATTTTCCCTCGCGCTGAGTGCCAGAGCATTAAGCACATATTAACTGCCTGAAACGCGTCAGTGTGTGCTTCTGAGTTTTCAGTGACTGTTTACTTTAGGCACTTGTGTTTTGTTTTGATTTCTGTCTTGTCTCTGTCCTTGTTGTGTTATTGGTTATTTCCTAATGTCTTAGCTGATTTGTGTTACCACCTTCGATTGCGTTAATTATTTAAACCCCTTGTGTGTCAATTTCAAACCTTATTCACTGTGTTCTATGTTTCATGGTTTTGATCTTGTTCTCCGATTCTTCTTTTAGGACTGTTTGCCGATCGCCTGACCCCTCGCTTGTTTTTTGACTACGTTTTTGGCCTGCGTTTTGAGTTTGTCTGCCTGCCTCTCTTCAATAAAGCTCTTAACTGCATATGCATATGTTTCCAAATCCATTACATGACAGTTGGGAGAAGAAAGAGCTGTTTTGGGTATAGGACAGTCAGCTTATAATGTCCAAATCTCATTGGAAACATAGAAATAGTATTAAAACATATATAAGTACAGTTGCTATACACCGGTTAGGGGGTTAATGGGGGATTTAAATCCTGCATCTGCCCTGTGTGCCTGGAGTTTGCATGTTCTCCCTATGCTTCTGGGTTTCTCTCAATACTCTACTTTCCTCCCTCAGACCAAAGACATGTATTGTAGGCTGTAGGTATTTCCAAATTGTGTGTGTGAATGAGTGCGCGATTGTGCCCTGCGATGGAATAGCCCCCTCTCCAGGGTGTCCCTGCCTCATGCCCTGAGTTCCCTGGGATAGATGCCAGGCTCCCTGTGACCCAGTGTAGGATAACGATACAGAAAATGGATGGATGGACTATACACTGATGACCATGAGGCAAACCAAATGGAATGCAGAGAATACATTTTCCTGTTCACACAAACAAACGGGTGAGAAATGAAATGCAATTTAAAAGGTATTTTTGTGGGGATAAAAAAAAAATAGAGCATTCTTTAATTGCACACAGTCCTCTAAAATTGAGGGTTTTTTTCTTGTTTATTTATTTCGTATTTATTTAAGTATTTTTATTTTACAATAAAGGACAAATTCATGCCTATGAAAATGTGAAAGCTGACAAACTCGTTGATATAATAAGGGAAAGTGTCTGTGTCAGGGGTTGTGAGAGAGAAACAGAGGCCTGCTGTGAAGGAGCCAGTCACACTGAGATAGCATTTTAACACTGCAGGGGGAGAGATCACATTCACATGGACACGCTCACATACACACACTAATCATCCACACACAGAGAGTGTGTATTCAACACTAGGTTTTTATTCAGGTCTAATTGAGGGAAAGGGCTCATAGACGGGGGTTTTCAACACCAATCTTGGCATGCAGAGTTTTAAATGTTCTGAACTACCAAAACACCTGATCCAGCTGCCTTCATGAGTTTGTTTCTAGTTGCCTTACCTCTAGAATCCTTGGTGTAATTCATCTATCTTATCTTAGTCCTTACCATCATTACATCAGTCTAGAAACACACCTTCATCATCACCTTTATCACTAGTTGTTCTATCATACCCCCCACCCCTACACCCTTTCTTTCTCTCTCTCTCTCTCTGTCTCTCTTTCTCTCTCTCTGTGCGTGTGTGTGTTAATTTCACTCATGGACACGCATTAATTTCAGTGCAAAGATGAAAAAGGTATTAGAATCAATCTGGAGGACAAAAAATTGATTGCTTTCGGCAGGCTGCTTTGAAGCAGTAGGAGTACTGTGCTGAGGCATTCACGGCTGCTTCAAAGCTGCGTCGCACATCATCAAATCACTTCATAAACAAATGACCTGATTATAATATAATCTGTGCTTCGGGTTGATCTTCCACTCAAGATTATCCTCTTTTTGTCATAAGGGGATTGCTGTTAAAGTGGTGCATTTGGTGTATGTGTTTATCTAATATGAAGGGCCAGATCTCTGCAGAGCTTCTTCTTATCTTTGTTCATGTTTCCCTTGTTCCTTCTTTGTCATTGGTTAGCCTGATTTCATAAACCCTCAACTCTCCACCCACAGCACTGTGACTAACTCAGTGTCAGGTGCTGCAGAGAGAGAGTGTGTGTGTGTGCGCGCGCGTGTGTGTGTGTGTAAAACTGCAAAACCTTAAACCCAATTGTATGCCATTCAGCAGAAACCAACCTGCTCTCATATTTACCCATGGTTAATCTAAAAGTAAATAAAGTAAGACAGGCTGAGTAGAGAGGGCGGCTGTGGCTCAGTCGGTAGAGCGGGTTGTCCACTAATCCACTAACCGGTGGGTTGGCGGTTCGAATCCCGGCCCGGGTGATCACATGCCGAAGTGTCCTTGGGCAAGACACTGAACCCTAAGTTGCCCCCAATGGCAAGCTAGCACCTTGCATAGCAGCTCTGCTACCATTGGTGTGTGAATGTGCTCTCATTAGTAAGTCGCTTGTAAAAAAAAAAAAAAAATGTAAAAATGATATTTCTGTAAAGCTGCTTTGAGACAATGTACCATTGTAAAAAGCGCTATACAAATTGATAAATTAATTAATTAATATAATTAGTACATTACACTATTAGGCGCACATACCGGTGACTGTATAAACTAAATACTATCACAGCAGCTCTATTAAATATAATTGTGCAAATATTGACTTAACATCTGGCAACGAACAAAATGACAAGTGGTTGTCAAGCAGTCTTTTCTCAGCAGCAAGACATTCACGTGGCTGCCTACAGCAGTCCATGTTATACATCAATACTAACGTGCAGCTAATTATCTCCAGTCTTAAAATAAAGAGCTTATTCTTATTGTCTGATCATAGCAAAGAAAATGTTCCTTTTCTGATACTCGCTGATCATGGTGGAACAAATCATGCTTAACATGGCCAGATCTGTGTCTTTATATCATGCAACATTATTATAT
>JAFFST010045513.1:163694-186278 GCA_022414735.1 Noturus placidus
ATGGTGGCTTAATGGTTAGTATGTTTGCCTGCCAGGTTGGGGGGTTGATTCCCGCTTCTGCCCAATGCACGTGAAGTTTACATCAGGTACTCTGGTTTCCTTCAACAGTTTAAAGACAGGCATTGTTGGCTAACTGGCATTTCCAAAGTGTCTGGTGTGTGTGTGTGTGTGTATGCGATTGTGCCCTGTGATGGGTTGGTACCCCATCCCGGGTGTCCCTTCCTTGTGCCCAGAGTCTCCTCGATTAGGCGCCAGGTTCCCCTGCGACCCTGTGTAGGATAAGTGGCACAGAAAATTTTCGGATGTTTACACTTGCTTAGTTAATGTGTAAGAAATATTTTGCTGTCGTGGTAATGGGGTATTTTAGCCAGCATACTCCATGTGCTTATGACACTGCGTTGGGGTTCAGGATATTGAATATATCAGAATATGCAATAGGCTGAGGCCAACACGCTGAACAGTGAAAGAGGGAAGAGATTTAGAGGAAAGCTTGGGCTTAAACGAATGAAATATTTTCTATAACTTTGATCAACAGTTATTTTCCACACCTTAATGTCAGACTGACCAGTCAACAAGATGTTTTGGCAGTTTTTTACTCATTGTGAAAAGCCCACACAATAGCCCAAATATTCTTCTTTGCACTGCACAGTTACACCTTTGTGTGTGTGTGTGTGTGTGTGTGTGTGTGTGTGTGTTTTACTTAAGACTGGAACAAGGGAGGCTGAAGGTTGCATCAGACCAATAGTTTATGTGATGCTATGATACAGAGAGTGAGCTCCACAGACAGAACGATTGCCTGTAGTAGAGTAATGAGTGCTGATGTGAGGAAGATCAGCAGTGTATTGATCAGTGGTCTATGCAGGAAAACTCCAGTAATGATAGATGAAAATGAAATGCTGCCAAACCACTCTGATTACAGTCCTCTCTGCACACAATACAACAGGGCTTCCTCTGTGACTGAGTGAGAGAGAATGATAGAAAAATGACTTGTAATGAAGAAGAAGAAGAAGAAGAAGAAGAAGAAGAATGATTCAAAAGGTCTTTCAAATTGGAAGTGATGAATCCAACACAGGGCACTTCGTAGGGAAACTGCCCACAGCAGTCATTTGAAGGGTTGATCCAAACTGAAGTGATGAAAAGCATTTACTTTGAAGGACCATTGAATAGTCATTTTCAAAGGGACAGACCTATGATCACTTTACGTCCAACGTGAAAAAATAGCCACAGCAACAGGTGTGCTTACCTACACTTGTAAGTGAAGTCCAAATATTAAATGTTTAGTAATATTACTTTTAGCATTAATTAACATCTGAAATAGCTGACAGTGCTGCTACAGAAAATATGTTTTCTTTGTAGGTTTTATGTTTTATCGCTACTTACAAAATGTACCAAATCAATCTAACAGCAGGTCTTAAATGCAATAGTGTGTGCAGGATTGTGTTGCTTTGACCATCTGTTCTTCATTAATATATTGCAATACTTACACTTGTTTACACAAGTGTCAGAAGTGACTGAACAACTGAAAAACAATGCATTTATGCTATTGTGTTCCAAACAGCAATTAACTTTTACTTGTTTGGAGGGGGACTCCACAAAATTGTCAATGTGAAGAGTGGAGCATTTGGCATAATAAAGATAACTTCATATTCAGAGAGATGGAAATAAAGTCTGAATTAAGAAGAAGAAGAAGAAATTGATCAGGGAGAGAAAAAATGATATAAAGAAGTCAGAAGATGGAGGAGACTGAGTGAAATGATGGGAGAAAAATGATGCAAGAGAGAATGATAAGCAGAGCTCTATTGCAGTAATGCTAGCAGTCTGTCTCAATGGTCTACATTAGTCTGCTATGAAAAATAAAGCAGCAGCAGAAGCAGTCTCAGCTGGGACGTTCTCCCTGATACAGAGACCCAACTCATTCAACTTTTATTCCTACTCATGTTCTATTCATTAACAGCACACTGGCCATGTAGGACCGACATCCCCTTATAACCACGTCTTGTATTCATTAATAGTGTGTGAAGGGATTTGAGATTTGTGTTTTAGTACAGGTGTGAAGCTCCCTCGTTCAGATGATCTTGCTACATAGTATACGGTATAATACAAAAAACAACTATTAAACCAGTAATGCTTTGATACACTTCAATTCACTGCTGATCTGATATGATTTAGTTAATCGGCAATATGATTTTATTGAGGCTGGATTTAGTTCTACCATGGGAAAGTTCAGAAGACAGGAGTTTACTCTCAGTATGTGAGAAAAAAGTGAGCTGCGCTGTATAGATAAGGTGGTGTACGTGTTCATTTTGTTATATATGTTCAACAAAAACAGCTTTAATAATGACTTCAGCAACACCTTGAAAAAAAAGCATGCTAAATGGAAAAAGGTTTTTGTATGTATGTGCAAAAAAATAGTTCTATACTTTCACTCAGAGTAATGCAGTACAACATGCAGCTTTACACTCTGGTTTCAACTTTTCACAAACTTAAGTGAGGGTATGAAGGCAGAGCAAAAAGGCTAGGACTTTTTACCTCAATGATTCACCTGAGCTTACCTTTCTGACTGCAGCATGCTCATGTCTGCAGTGAAGGAATGTATTTGATATTATTGCATCCACAAAAAGCAGCTGGACAGAAAAGGCTGTAGAGAAAAGTCTCCTGCCACAGAGGAACTAGTACATAGGTCATCAGCCATATGATTCATTTCCTTCAAAAAAAGTGTAGACCAGAGTGCCAGGCAACTGATAAACTCTGAGTTTGGTCATCTACAGACTATAAATAAACTTCCCAATAAACGGTTTACTTCTCAAAAACTCTAATAATAAATGTCTTGTTTTTGTCCAAATGTAGATATATTTTAAGAATGTTCTACACTTTTATATATAGTTTAATCAAAGTTATGTAATTTATTCATCATAGAGCTATGATTATGAAAGTTAGCAGTGGTATATTAACAAAAAGTAAGCAGCTTGATGTTTTTTCGTGAAGTTGGATTTCAGCACTGGACAGTTCCTCTGACGATATTGTGAAACTAGATCGAAACTGTATGGAGTCAATTACGTGCCAAAAGTGTTAAACAAAGTGAGATGATTCAAATTTTGATGTTGCAAATGAAGCTAGACAAGTGTCAGACTATCCGACAGTTAACAAACTTCATATCTTCTATTTTTTCTCTCTTTTTTTGGCTGCTACTGTGACAGCTTAATTTCTCCATCTGGGGATTAATAAAGTATTATCATATCTTAATTATGTGATTAATACATTCCTGCTCAGGCCAGACAGCATGTAGTTAGCTACCTGCAAGCACAGTGCTATTAAAATAAATAAGGTAAGCTTCTATTTTATGAGGTGTTGTCTTGTTTGTAGGTGTATGCATGTTCCAAAATGTGCCAAAAACACAGTAGCAAAAAAGATTTTCCAGCTGAAAGAAAAACGGCACTCAGAAGCAAAAAAAAAAAAAAAAAAAAAAAAAAAAAAAAAATGGAAAAATTCACAAGCCAAAATGACAGAATAAAAGTATTTAAGGGAGTATTAAAAGCAGCACATTTCTTTCTATTTGTACTTGCAAAATGTATTTTTAGTTTTAATGTGTAATATTTAATTTGCAGATGTAATTTTGTTTAATACTTTTATACCCAAAACAACAGTTGGTGACCAACAACCTTCACAAAGCAGGGCTGAAGCTATCACGATCCACTGTTTGTACTTCAAGTACTAAAATTTAGAGGACATACCACAAGATGTAAACCACCCATCAGCAGTAAGAATCAGAAGTCCAGATTGGAATTTGCAATCAAATACAAAGGTGAGCCACAAAAGGGGACCAAGATTGGAAAATCTTGAACCAAGATTAACTTCTACCAAAGTGATGGAAAGGCCAAAGTGTGGAGAAAGAAAAACATAACAAGCTTATCAGTCAAGCATGGTGGAGGAAGTGTCATGGCTTGGGCTTGAATGGCTGCTTCTGGAACAGGCTCACTAATCTTTATTGATGATGTACTTCAGCAGCAAAATGAATTCAGAAGTTTACAGAAACATTCTTCCAATTTACAGAGAAATTCATCCAAACTAATTGGGAGGAATTTCATCATGCAGTAAGACAATGACCCAAAATACACTGCCAACAGATCAAAGGACTTCATCTGGGGGAAAAAGTGGAATGTTTTAGACTGGCCAAGTCAATCACCAGACCTTAACCCAGTTAAGCAAGCATTTCAGGAGTAAAGGGAGAGTGAAGAGAGAGGCAAGTGAAGGGAGAATCCCCCCCCCCCCCCCCCCCCAACAAAAAAACAACTGAAAGCGGCTGAGGTACAAGCCTGGAAAAGCTACACATAAAGAAATGCAATTGATGCAGTTATTGCAAGCAAGGGTTAAATATTGTGTTACTTACTTTAAAACATCTCTTCCTCTTCTTTTATTCACCTAAAAATCGTGTGGTCTTCCACAAAAGGTGCCATATTTTAAGGTGTTTACCAGATCTAGATGTTGATCAGATCAGAAAATGAAAGCTGAAATTCTGATCCATTATCTCATCCATCTTTTGATCTCAGACCCAAATGTCTTCAGTGTATATTGAAATAGAATTGGCCTTCACGGCTGTTCCAATACGTTCAGAGGGGATCTTATGTAGATGGAATAGTGTGGGCATAAAATCGTATAGCAGACTAAGTGATATTAAAATTTGTTCCTACTCATGATTGGTTTTAAAACAAATTTGTCCAAAAGGCAAGTTTTCAAATGGCACCCTGAGCCCCATAGACCTTCAAGTCTTCATTTTGGTGCTCAACTTTTTCTCCACAGATGTTGCACACCTAATGCTACTTAACAAGTTGAATTACCGAGGAAAGACATTTTAACACATTTTTCTATGTTGCTTTTTGCTATTAATAACTCCATCAACTATGATTTATCATAGCCAATTTTGGGGTAAAAAAACAACAAGAGAAAAACACTGCAGAGTCCACATCAGTGTGTATGTTGCCTGTAAGCACTCTTTCAATCCCTTGTGTCAGTGGGTAGAGCTTGTGCACTCATTACGTTGACCAGTATGTTGACTTTAAGATGCTTACACAGAATCGCACCTCCATGTTCCATATGAACAAATGAGCCAAATGATCATTGCTTCTGCTTCGCCTTCTTCACCCTATCCTGCAGAGTCTGATGCGGGTATGGCGACAGTGAATCATTGTCTGGATGCGGCTAAAGCCTGCAATGTGGATGACACATGCCAGAAGCTGCGTACAGAGTATGTGTCGGCCTGCATCGCCCCATCAGTGAGAGTGGGGTCTTGTAACCGCATGCGCTGCAACAAAGCCCTGCGAAAGTTCTTTGACCGTGTGCCACCTGACTATACACACGAGTTGCTGTTCTGTCCGTGCTCAGACACAGCATGCTCTGAGCGCCGGCGCCAGACCATCGTCCCTGCATGTTCATATGAGGAAAGAGAAAAACCCAACTGCCTGGTTCAGCTCAGCAGCTGCGAGGATGACCTTGTGTGCAAGTGAGTATGCAAGCAATGTGATACTAATGTGATACCAATGTGATCATGTTCATTTATTTTCACCAAACAATGATGGATGCTTTACAGGCTAAAACCTCATTTGAAAAAATAAAGATCATTTTAAAAGGTGATGTATGGTGGTAATGGCAGTTTTGGAAGTAGTCTAGAGGCATAAAATTTTGACATGCTATTTTACACAGTATTTAGCAGTCCCACAGCCCCAGTTTCAGTTCAGGGAAGTGAATAAACATCCTTCTGCATATTGCTTTTCAGCCATTTTGTGGTATGGGGCTGTTGAAGATGATGTCGTACTTAACTAGTAAATTAGAGTGGGGCAGAGAGGGAGTACACTGACAGCAAAAGTCACTCCCCAAGACCCTCAGTGGAGTTGAAAATAAGAGCTCAGCTGCCTATCCCTCTCTCTCACACACACATCATGTCACAAACAAAAACACATCCATCTCTCATATTGATCACAGTTCCACCACTCTCAGCCACTGGCATGCATGAGACACACCAAATTACACAGCATGTGCAATTACTACCAGAACCATCATTACCATATGCAATCAGGACTTATAGACCACCCCTTTAATCAATCAGTTGATTTCCATTACTCAGTTCTCTGACTGGTTAAAAGTCTGGAAGCATTTACAGCACTCCAGCATTTTATTAATGCCATGTGGCTGATGAACACACTGGGAGTAACGGAATACATGTAACAGCATAATCAGGATACAAAAAATCTGGTGTGTGTAATACGTTACAGTTACATCAAAAAACAATGTAATCAAATTACAGGTACATTTTGGTACAATCAGATTACAGGTTCAAAAATGAGAATATCATCAGGATTACAATTTTTTTTTCACTTAAAACCAAATAAATTAATGGTTTGACAGAACACAATATAAACATCTGTTTGATTATAGTTCTGGTTCTCTCTTGTCAGTCGTGGTTCATGTGAGCATCATCCTGGTGCATATGCAAATATGTTTTGCGCAAAGTAGATTTTAGCACAAATTGTTCTCTGAAATGTTTTTGTTAGGGTGACTATATGTCCTCTTTTTTATACCTTAAATAAGTGTCTAAATTTGAGTAAATGTCTGGGTTCGAGCTTTAGTTTCAATATGATGTGCATATGGTCTAATACTGTGTCATGTGTGCGTATGTTTTCATTGCTTTAACCCCTCTCTGTAATTCCCACCTTCTCACACATCAATTGTTCGATTAGAAAAGGCTTGCAGCAACTATTGGCCAAATTCCTGCCTCTCAGCCATTAACCTACTCTCAGCGAACACGTGAAGGTGAAGCACTGTTGTGTACAGCATCAAATAGTTGCTTGACAATAGCAGCAAATGACAGCTGTCCTGAGTCAAAACAATGCCCATGGCCACATAAGGTCATTTTTAATTTCATGTTATTACTTTGCTTCATATTCCATGGTCATTCAGATGTATAAATGATGGCTGTAGGGGCAGAAGCTACACTCGTGGCATCTGATATTTTAGTTTATTCCATGAACATTCAAAAGAATGTACGAAAAATGTAAAACGTGGACAGCGTGAAATTAATGTTATTTCTATATATTTATATGATGTGTCTTTATCAGTGTATCCAAGTCTGCATTCATAGCAACACTGAACGCGGCTTTTATTTTATTAAGCTCTAAAATAAGCGCTACATAAAATCATTTTAGATCATACAGTTTTTCTTTTGACTATATTTACATACAGTACATGACTTTGAAGCAATCCAAAAGTAATCAGATTACATTACTTTCATATTGTGATACTTGGATTACGTTACTGATTAGATTTTTTTATGAAGTAACTTGTAAATGTAACAGAATACATTTTTTAAGTAGCCCTTCTAACCCTGCTGATGACAACAAGGAGATCCAACAAATCAGAAAGAGAGAGAGAGTGTGTGTGTGTGTGTGTGTGTGTGTGTGTATATATACGCAAGTAGAAAGAGAAACAGGGAGTGGGGAAGTTTGAGTAAAATAGGACCGCTCAATCTTGGCACAGCTCCAGCCACCTTTAGTCCTGCCATGGCATCTGGTTTGGACAGGACTCAACAGATTGCAGGTGATACAAAGGAAAACGGAAGTGTGTCTCTTTTTATGTGGTTAATTGATTTGGTAGATCAAAATGACTGCATTGTCATTGGCACATGTTTCCACTGTCTAGGGAATTTGGGGAATGTTGATGCCAAGAATTTGAGCCTGATGTGACACAAACCAACTCACTCAAAAGTAGTGTGAGAGAGAGAGAGAGAGAGAGAGAGAGAGAGAGAGATGGAGGAATATGCTGGCTGGTTGAATGATGGATGTGTTGTTATGATTCCCCCAGATCTCGTTGGGCCCAGTTCAAGCATGACTGCCAGCCTTCAGAGCTCACTGCCAGTGGCTGCCAGCAAGAGAACTATGGGGCCTGCCTCATTGCCTACACTGGCCTGATAGGTGAGGATGTAAAATATAAAGAGAAATTCACTAAAACACAACAATTGCAATTGCATTCAACAAGTCAGACAAACTCAATTTAAAGGCCATTCATTTACTTCAGCTAGGTGATTAAGCACATACATAATGCTTTATTAGGATGTTTAAGCAGGAATGTTATAGTCTGAGAAAGTGGAAAAGGTAGGGACATGGAGAAAGAGTCACAGGGAAAAGTAGAGAAAAGACACATGGCCTAGTTCTTTAGCATTAAAGCAGTATGTTGTGAGATGCGCTGTGCAGATGTTACACTTTTGTGTTCTGGGACAAAAGAAATCGATGTCTTTAAACAAGTCCATCTCAGGCCACAAAAGCAGCAAAGTGCAGCACTTCCACTTTCCCCCCTTTCCGCTGCAGTCAAGTCTCTATCCACGCAAACAAGGAGTACGACGGCGGCATTTTCATTCACCACAGAAAAACGCTTGCAAACATTCACAGAGCTAGAAATGTTTAGAAAACACAACAATCTATAGGTGACATCCATGCACACAATTCACATTGAATAGCAGGAAAAAACATAATCAAAATGTAGTCATTTTTTCCCCACTTTCCTCTCTCTCGTTATCCGTCTCTCAGTCCCTGGCCCGCTCACCCACACACATAGTATAAAGGTGTGAATGTAAAGATTTCCTGAACCTTTCAGCACCCCCACAGATTGCGGAGTAGTAGAGAAAGTGATTGTCTAACAATGTGTGAAATCACTGCAAACTTGGTTTCTGAAAGGCAAATGTGAGGAAGAGGCATCTGTCTACAGAGATGCCTGCACACAGTGTTCTGGAACATTTCAGACCAGTCAGATGAAGGAAAACTCTATTACCATCTATACAGATAGGAATATCCTGACTAAGAAAAAAAAATGCTTTGCTTTTATTTGTATTAAATGTTTCTTTTCTCTCTTTCTGACTTCTTCTACAGGAACCCCTCTCACCCCAAACTATTTGGATAACTCCACAGCTAACGTGGGGCCATGGTGTTCATGTGCAGCCAGCGGGAATCACAGGGAGCAGTGCTATGACTTCCTTATCCATTTCCATGAAAACACATGTCTAAGTGAGTCCCTGCTCCATAACATAATGAGATAAACATGATATAAAATGACTAATCACATTAAGCCATAAAGTAGCACAAAGATTGACTTCACTAAGCCACACAGGTCCAATCAAGCTTAAAAGGGACACTGGCACAGTTTACTGTTCCCTTCTGTTATGTCAAGTACTGGGCCTAAATATGAACTGTGAATTACAGTGGTGCATGAAAATTAGTGAACCCTTTAGAATTGTCTATATTTCTGCATAAAAATGACATAAAACATCATAAAGAGAACCCAATTAAACAAATGAGACGAAAAACATAACACAGTCACTTATTTATTGAGGAAAATTATCTAATATTACATTTCTGTGAGTGGCAAATGGATGTGAACCTCTAGGATTAGCAGTTGATTTTAAGGTCAGTCGTTTCCAATTAATGAGATGACAATCAGGTGTGAGTGAGCGCCTTGTTTTATTTAAAGAACAGAGTCTGATCTTGTTTGTGGAAGTGTATTATGGTATGAACTATTGAGAATTTTGCGGACCTCATTAAAAGGGTTGTTGATGCTCATCAGGCTGGAGTATGGACTCCACCAATCTACAATCAGGCAGATTGTGTACAAATGGAGGAAATTCAAGACCATTGTTACCCTCCCTAGAAGTGGCAAACCAGCAAAGATCACTCTAAGAGCAAGATGTGTAATAATCTGCAAGGTCACAAATGTGCCAGGGTAACTTCTAAGCAACTAAAGGTCTCGATCACAGTGGCTGATGTTAATGTTCCTGAGTCCACCATCAGGAGAACAACAATGGTGCGCATGGCAGGGTTGCAAAGAGAGTCACAGCTCTCCAGAAAGAATGTTGCTGTCTGTCCGCTATTCAAAGATTGCATGGACAAGCCAGAATGATAATGGAAAAATACTTTGTGGACAGATGAGACCAAAATAGGACTTTTTGGTTTAAATGGGAATCGTTACCTGCATGTTCATATAATGAAAACCCCAACTTTCTTTAATCGTTCACATTAAAACTTTCCATCTATTCACCTGTAGTGCATCACCTTTAAGGAGAATAAAGTTAATATTTTGGAATGGCAAAGACAAAGTCCTGAATTTAATCCAATAGAAATGTTGTGGAAGGACCTGAAGCAGTTCATGCGAGTTAACCCACCAACATCCCAGAGTCGAAGCGGTTCTGTACTGAGGAATGGGCTCAAATTTCTCCAAGCTGATGTGAAGGGCTGATCAACAGTTACCGAAAAAGTTTAGTTACAGTTATTGCTGCAAAAAGGGGTCACACCTGATACTGAAGGCAAAGGTTCACATATGTACCATTTGCTCATTTTCCTTATTAAATAAATGACCAAGTATAATAGTTTTGTCTAATTTGTTTGATTGGGTTCTTTGTCTACTTTTTAAATCTGATGTTGTTTTGGTCATATTTATGCAGAAATTAGAAAATTCTAAAGGGTTCACAAAATTTCATGCACCACTGTATGTTCATAGTGTATTTAAAAACAGTGCACATCACAGTTTTCCCCTGCATTAAAAGGGAGACATTGGAATCAATTTTATTTTTATTTATGTGACTTGACTTTATAATGATTATTCAGCCCTCAAGAATTATGGGATACACATTGGCTTGTTCAATCCTTGCTCCAATGACTAACGTACCTAGGAATATCAGCTGGACCTGCATTCTATAAGGCTTGAAAAGCCAACAAAAGCTTTCTGTATAAAGTTTCCCTTATTGCCGTATTTCATGGTTGTTCTACCCATTTATGAGTATTTATGACCAAATGGTCTTGAGCGAACAGCCTGCCCTTCACCTGCATTTGCGTCCGTCTGCACGTTCTCTCGCGTGACATGTACTGATTTTCTGTCAGCCGTGTGCTTCATGATGGTCCATTGAGAATTCTCAGTGGCTTTATGTTCTGTCCAATAATGTTGCAGCAGTAAAAGTAACCCAAATGCTAGATTGTTGTGACGTTCCAGTAGTAGAATTAAACCAAATGCTGGCTTCTAATGGCAACCCAGACATTATGTTGCATTAGCTAAAACCCAAAAGTTCATTTAACAACTCCGCAAATTAATAACTCAGCAAAATGTCCTATATCACTGGCCCCAGTGATTGGCTTATGTAAAGAACATAGCAATTTTTTAGAGTGAGGGATAAATGAAGTGAAAAGACAATACTTCTTGTACAAGATCATCAATACAAGACAACGGGAACAAAATGAAATTGTTCTTAAAGTAAATTAACGCAAAATTCAAAATGTAATTCAGAGACATTACACTCTAGATCAGAGGTCGGGAACCATTTCAGCTAGCAGAGCCATAAAAGCAGAAAAAAAAAAAAAAAAAAGTTATGATTTTTTTTTTTTTCTTTAAAAAGCCAAAGAAAAGTTAACATTAAAAAAAAATGATACGTTGTCTTCTTATTATAGTTATTATATTTACTATTATTGTATAATTATAAAAAGTGGTAAATGTAATAAAGCCCATTTTGCATTTTCCATGCTCTTGGCCCACCAGTTTGCACTTCACCTAATAGGCCTGCAGGTGGCACTTGGGCGTCATTTAACCAGTTAAGGTAGTTTAGTTACATCAAAGGGTTAATCAATACAAGATTCAGTAAGTAAGAGTAAATTGAATATGACTTAGAATTAATGTTACTTCCACTCATGCAAATTAGTCTGTTCATTAAAGATACTGATTAAATTTTTTTTCTTTTAGCCATTTCACCTTTGTTTAAAAAATAAATAAATAAAAAAAATACATGAAAACAGACTGGCTATGTAGTTTTCAACCGATATATGAATTAGACCAGGAAAGGACCACTCTACTCAACATCGTTTGTTGTGCCACAGATTGGTGTATACATAACAAACGGGCATCAATTTTGAATTATCTAATACTTTTAAATATGTCGAGTTTTAATTGTATTGACACACCAACATTTGTGATTCTATTTGTTCCTGCCGTTGAGTCAGAGGCAATCACTGAAAGAGCCACAAAATTTTTGCGACCCCTGCTCTAGACTCCTTTTAATTGAGAGTTATTTTTACATATTAAGACAAAGTATTTTAATTATTTATTAGCTATATAGATTTTATTCATTTTACTAGCTTTGTCAGTGTTACAAACAGAAGGAGGAGATGTGTGTGAACCCATGTCTATATGAACTTTGTTTTACATTGCTTTTATGAAGCTTACTCCAAACTTCATAATCAGTACAGAAAACTATTGTTGAGGTTAAACTGGTCTGCCCTTGCAGTGACACACATAAGCAGTGATAAAGCATTTTTCACTTGGAAGCTTTGGCTCACAGCTCAGTGGCGTGAAACAGTGTAGCTTGGCTGCTTGCAGTAGTAGCTAACTTTGCTATCTCATAGGCAATGGTGAGAAGTGATCACAGAGACCAATACCAGCACTGAGAGTTGCTGCTCTCCAGCTAGTCTCTATTTCTGACATATCTGCTACTGTATTTTAATTGCTCTGGGTGCACACTTCATCTCTCAATCTCTCTCTGGCTTGTGAGAGAGTGAATGTGAATTGGTTTGAGTCTAAGCGCTGACTCTGATGTCTCAGTAATTGCATGTAATTTGGCTCCCCGCAGTAAAACTAATGGTGCAAAGAGTCAGAGAGTTGCAAAGAGGAGAAAAGCAAAGATCAGCGTAGAAAGCAGCTGAGGTTTTTTTTTTTTTTTTTTTTTTGAGTGAAAATTCACTGAGTCTGAACATCAATGCCCAGCTTCCTTAGAGGCATGCAGCTCACAGAAGTACAAGTTGACTGACCATCATCATCAGGGTGACATTATCACTGTGGTCACTTAGACTATTACACAATAACAAAACAAGTGTATTGTAGCTTTACAGCTCATTGTAAAGTATATCATAAAGTCAAACAAAGTATATAATACACACCCACACCCACACAGGTGCATGTCATAACATTTGAATATTGTGGAAAAGTTTTTTTTTCCATAATTTAATTCCAAAAGTGGCACTTTCATATACTCTATATTCATTATACAAAGTGAAATATTCCAAGCCTTTTTTTGTTTTGTTTTAATCTTGATTACGGCTTACAGCTTATGCAAATCAAAAATCCAGTATCTTAAAACATTAGAATGAAGAATTTATAATACAGAAAAGTCGACCCGAGAAGAGCTCTAATCGATGAATTAACTCAAAACATCTGCAAAGTTTTCCTGAGCCTTTAATCTCTCAGCCTGGTTCAGTACACACAACCACAATCAATTTTCAGATGAAATGCAATGCCTGTAAACCGTTAGTGTCTTAAGGACTGTTCCACAGGTGCATGTGCAGTAATTGTTTATTGTGTTTATAGTTCACCGAACAAGCATGAAAATAGTTGAAACCAGATTTCTGAGAAAGTAGGTTGTGAAAAACCCTCGAGTGACTGCAAAAGACCTGCAGCAAGACTTGGTGGCAACAGGCAATGAGGTTTCAGTGAGCACAGTAAGGTGTGTACTAAGTGCAGAAGGTTTCCATGCAGGAAATCCAAGACGTACACCACTACTGAATGAAAAGCACATGTAAAGTCTGCTTTTTTTGGGTGGGTGGGGGGTTATCTTCTGTGGAGTGATTAAATGAAACTGGGACTTTTCGTCATGATGGATCAGCGGTATGTCTGAAGAAAGATGAATGGAGAAAGAACACTATCCATAGTCAAGCATGGTGGTGGCTTGGTGATGCTATGGGGCTGCTTTGCATTCTCTGGCACTGGAAACCTGTTGAGTGTAGAAGGCAAGATGGATTCAATTAAGTATCAGGAAATCCTAGAAAAGAACATCATGCCGTATTTGAGGAAGCTGAAGCTTGGGTGACATTGGACCTTCCAACAGGATAATGATCCCAAGCATACCTCAAATTCCACCAAGGCTTGAATGCAGAAGAAGTCCTGGAAAATACTACAGGGCAATCACAGTCACCTGACTTGAAACCCATAGAAAATCTCTGGTGGGATTTGAAGGCGGCGGTTGCAGCACACAAACCCAAGAATATTACTGAACTGGAGGCCATTGCTCATGAGGACTAGCCTAAGATCTCTCAGGAACGCTGCCAGAAGCTATGTACTGTATCTCATTTGCAGAAGGTCATAACAGCAAAAGGGTGCTCTACTAAGTACTAAAGATGCTTGCCATGAAGGTAGTGAATAATTTTGAAACTGGAAAAATCATTATAAGTTTCCTTTTCAGTTGAATTTGGGGAAACCACTTGAAGTATACATTGTGTTGAACCATTTCAGATGCTTCTTTTGATTTGTTCATTGCAAACAGCTGAAAGATTGTGCATCTATCCAACTACTTAGATGGAGAACACATCAGGACAGTGCTGCGTTTAGGTAGCTGTCTAATTCAGCTAATGCTGCTAGATAAGAGTGTACCAATTCTCTTAAGTATGCACACCACTTTTTTTTTTTTTAATTTTTTTTAATGGAGTAAATAATTGTACTGTGAGGCCAATTATATTTTCATCTGTGTGTAAATAGACACTTTAAAACATTAAATTGTTGAAAATAAGTTGTGTGTGAGTGATTTATTTCAGTAGAATGAGAAAATATATGAGAGCTCTATTTTACCAGAACAGCTAAGCACGTCACTTGAATTACAATCTAGTAATGTTTTATTCACTACTGGCTCATTTCAGCATTTTACACTCAGCTGTCAGATCACACATGCTGCATTCACTTGCTGAACATGGGAATGTGCAACCATTTTACAAAATAATAGAACCACAAAAATGAACCAGTTTCTTAGTAAGTGTGAAATCCCTCTGTGTTGCTGACCTTTCACATGTGCAATGTTGTGCACCAGAGGATTTCGCTGTGCCAGCAATCATTTTCATTTTGTTGGGACAAAATACTCCAGAGTGCTTATTCATTCCAGCCCGGCACTCATTCCACCTCCTGATTCCACTCACAACATTTCCTTTTTTATTGAGGAGCTGAGCTCATTTGTGAAATCAGGCAGTGCTGTGAAGAGTAAATAACTATAGAGGCTCATGCAGTCAGTGGATGAACTCCCACGAGTTATACATTATGCCAGAGTCCTTGTAGTAAGCTCTGTCCACCCAGTAGATATCTTGGCAACATTCCCAGGCAGTCTTCTATCTAGTTGAATGGGGAAACCCATATACTGGCAACAGACAACATGACCTTTCAAACAGAGTTGAAATGGCATAAATAACAATTAAAAAATAATTCTTGTCACAGTACAAATCTGAATTCTGCTAACGTCTTTACCATTTATATGGTCTGTCTCTGCTCATACTGTCTCTAATTATGATGCCTATCTGAAGTGCATGAGAAGGTTGTCTTGGCAAGCTATCACCAAACTGAGTTGACTACTGTGTGCTGTTGCAGCACCAAACTGTCCGGTGTTAAATGTTATTTCTGCATCAAAATCATCTAAAATATATATTTATTATAGATGAAGTCAGTATGGCACAAATTAGCAAGCACTCTCTGGTCATCTGTGACCGAATGGAAAAGCAGTCAATTAGTGGTCAAATTATTCTGCAATAAGAAAGGGAATTTATTTAGCTGTAGATACAGCTTATAAAGTCAGAACCTATTGAGAGATACCCATCCTCAAAGGACATTCTGTGCGAGTGAGACCACAAGTGAGACCACATTTTCTACTGATTATTCAGCTGTTGTTCATTATTGATCTGTTCTGAAACAGTGCCTTTGACTGTGTCCTGAGTATGGTGTACAGAGAGGCATGACAAAATCTAAAGCACTGACCATGTTTTTTTTCTTCACAGAAAATGCTATCCTTGCCTTTGGCAACGACACGGACACCAAATCAGCAGCTAACCTGCCCGATGCAGCCAGTCCAAGGACAAATCAACGCCTAGCTACCAGTACAATAACCACTACCACGATCTCAATTAGCGTGGAGAGCCAGCAGCACATCTTCCATCCACAAATACCCACCCAGGTAAACAAATCATCCATCACCTAGAGATTATGTGTGCTGCGGTTTCCATCTGTGTATGTGCGAGTGTGCGGTTGAGGTTTATGTAGGTCAATTCCTGCTGTGCAAGTTCCTCTACTGATGCAAGATATGTGACCAGAGGGTAAAAGAGTGGGCGGGATGATAAATAAAAAGAGGTAGACAAAGAAACTGAAAAAAGAAAACTAGAGGAGACAAGGCAGACAGAACAGACGGAATGTCAGTACAAACAAAAATGACATGAAAAGACATGCAAACTCTCACGCATCATGGAGCGAAATGCTCTCCTCCTCCCTGTGTTTCCCTGTCCCTTTTTCTCTCACACAGATGAACGAGAAAGACAGACTATTGAGTGAATCTACCCTCCCATTACCTGATCTGTACGACAGCAGCCCTGGATGCACTGACCTGGCAGTGACAGCTTTTCTCCCCACCATCCTGTTGCTGGCTCTTCAGTTCTAGAATTAAGCTGGCCAATCACAGTTCAGCAGCATGGAGCTGGGTTGGGACAGTGTGTGAGGCTTTTCATCAAACCCCTCTGGTGAGAAAAAGAGAGACCTATCAAAAAAAAAAAAAAAAAAAAAAAAAAAAAAAAAAAAAAAAGACTATGACCCAAGTTTCCAGCCCACAGTGTGAAGTAGTGATTTATTTTATGAGCACAGTTCTATGACTGATACTCGAGACTGAACGGGAGTAAAGAGTATGTATATATGTGTGTGTGTGTGTGTGTGTGTATAAAACTTTCTATGAAGGAAAAAAAAAGAACACATTTTGAAGTGCAAAAAACTTAAATAACTCTGTGGCTTATCATATAGTCCCTAATCATTATTATGTCAATACATATTTTTTCAGATACAGTGATTTTGGTACACCTGTATTGACTAATCAGGTCAGTCCTGCAGCATGCATAAGGGAAAAAGCACACATTGAGGAGTGTCTAGCTCGAGAGCTGTAATCATACACTAGTGTTTGTGGTGATGATGAATTCACAAGAAGACAATTTATCCTGATGGAATTGCAGGGATGTTTAAATAATATGATGTACTTTATTTTTGTAATGTGTAGAAATTATTCATTTATCATTAGTGATATCCTCTCTTGTTACAGTCATTAGGTTTGTCTTCAGTGATGTCCACAAAATACATACCTTTGCTTTAACCTGAGACTTACTGAACTGCCATGTATTTGATCTTTTCTGTGAATTATGAGTGCAAAATCACTTGTCATTTTAAACAAATGCTCTGTAGTCCACACATGCTGGTATAAATCACAAGAGTTTACATTGAACTGCCAGCTTATTCCATGAATACCCCCCCCCCCCCAATCTTCACACAAATGAAACCTTCAAACAAGCTATATGTCATGTGACTAGAAACTTTACTTTTGAGTTAAGCATTGGGTGGAATAAGCAAAATGCATGACCAAGCTGGCTATGATTGGTGTTGCTAAATGTGACAGAAAAGCATCTCACAAGTGGATCTAGTCTTGGCCTTCTCACACAATTGGTTTATAGAGAATTGTGTGAAATGCAAAATAAATGATTGGAGATCCTTTGGACACTGTATAGATCAAAGGAGTATGATGAGAATCATGCAAACAAACAGACATGCCACAGCCACAAATCAACATTGGTGTGTGATCTCAAAATCCTCCACTTACCACTTCCTACTACAGTCGAGGACCAGCAGCAAAGGGTAAGAAGGCCCATCTTGAATTTGAACTATGAATCTGAAGGCGTCAAAACTGGAACTGAGGATTGGACATTTTTTCCCCCCCATGTCAAATGAATCCAGGTTCCTTTTGCATCATGATGCACTGATGGAGGATCAGCTTGCGAACAACATGATTCCACTGAGCTTCCTGTTCCAGTTTGACTAATACTACAGGCAGGAGCTGGCAGTGTGATGATGTGGAAAACATTTTCCTTAATGTAACATTAAGACATTAATATACACTGAATACCACCTGAACAACGTTGCTGAGCAACTCCACCCTTTTACAGTTGGTTACAGTGTATCCACACTCAGAGGGATACTTCCTGTAGGATAATGCATCATATAACACAGCTCATGTTGTTACTGAATGGCTCGAGGAAAATGAGAGCAAATTATTGTTATTGCTTCAGTAGCCTACACAATCCCCAGACCTCAACAGAAAGACTGAGGTGCCACACACTACTAGGTACTTAATAATCTGGCAACACAGAGAAAGCCTTAAAAAAAATACAAAACAACAACAAAAAAAACGTGCTTGTTTTTATAGATGGTCTACAAGAATTAGTCACTGTCACAACAAACATATATTAGATGACAGCATTACTTCTCTCAGCTTTTGGAGGTCATTATCCACTATCACACAATGGCAAAACATAAGCACTTAAAACACTTGGCTGCATGGGCTCCTGGAGCCAGTGCCTGTGGTTGTGAAAATCAAAAGACCAACAGCAGCCAATGCCATATAAAGCACAGATTTAAAATAAATAAATAAATAAACAAACAAACCTTCTGTGTATTTGATATTCAGGAACCAGATTTCTTTCTTTTTTTTTTTTTTTGCTTGCTGCAAAATCTATTGACCTGTCAGCTTCTTGGGACACAAAAAAGGACATGGTGTTGACAAGTGGACAGGGTTTGTTTAATATGATTGTAATTTCTTGAAAAATAAAGCTGCCATATGAAGATATACAAACTGCATCAAGAGAGTTTTCAAAGTAGAATTCAGCATGCAATGTAAGAATAAAAACCAGAAGAAGAAAAAGAGAACACCTCATGTAGCATATTTGCATATAGCTTCTAGTCTGCAGCTGGGCTGAGTGTCTCCAGGCTATGGGTCGGCAAACACTGCTGTGCTCCAACTCTGGTCAGCTACAAACAACATCCGAACACATACAGTACACACTGCTCTGAAGTCAACATGACATTAAATCTAATTATTCCCTTAAGCACCTGCTTATTTTCTGAGTTTGTTTAATGCAGTCCTTCCTGTCTTACGTGGTATTTGTGTCCATGTTCCAAACCCTCAGCAGCTGATAGTCATGTTTCCTGCCTTGCATTCAGAATGCAGCAATCTTTGTAGGAAGCACGATAGAGCATCATTTGCACACTTCAAAGATAAAAGCTTCCACTCTCCATTAGCAGGACAAGACTGATATGTTATTTTGACCAAATTTCAAGGCAGCACTACATATATTCTTTGGGATGAAGGTGAGTCCATAATTCTGTCCAGCAGTAACTCCTTTCAAATTTGAAAAACATCAGACAGAAAAGCTGAAAAAAGAATTTGTGACTGAAAAAAAGAAAGACCTTGGCTATACTGCCAGCTTTAAAGCTGAACTGATGTAACCTGTCAGCAAGTGTGAAATTAAAAACTTCCTGTTGTCTCAGGGACAGACAGAAAAGCTGGAAATGAAGCGAGAAATGTAATCAGTAACAATGACTGCCCTATTTTGAGTATCCTGTGCCTGAATAACAAGACACAAATCACAAATCTTTAAATAAATCACAATGAGCACACAGCTGTGATTGCATGGAGGAACCTGGGGGAGAAAAAAAAAGCCTCAACAGCAAACCTACGTCAATATGGGAGCTAGTTCATGTTTCAGGTAAGCAAACTGAGCTTTTTATGAGCATAGAATCTCATAGACCACCTCCAACAATGGAACAGAACTGAAGTAGAAATGAATTCTGCCAGATTATATTATTCAGTTGAACGTCAGTTAGCTATTGTATTAACATCTCTCTGCTTAAAGACTTAAAAATAGAAATTATTCATTCAAGGTTCAAAACATAGCTTATTCACACACACACACACACACACACACACACACACACACACACACACACACACACACACACAGACACACACACCTACTCAAGACTTTCACTGTTATCAGTCAAAACAAGCAAGGTTACAATACAAACACCTTACAATACGGTTCCTTAATTAATGCTTAAGTACTTACTAACTTAGCACTAAGTAATCAAGTAGTCCTTCAATTATTACAAGTCACTATTGTCGTGGAAATTAGACAACACTCGCAAACTCGTCCTCTGAAGGCAAAAAGGTTTATTACAGAAAGATGGTTAATACAGGATAAAATAATGAGAGGGCTCTGAAGCACTTGCACTTGCCCTGATATACATACATACATACATACACACACACACACACACATATATATATATATATATACACACACACACATATATATACACACACACACACATATATATATATACATATATATACACATATATACATATATATATACGTATATATACACATATATATATACACACACATTATATATACATACATTATATACATACATTATATATATATATATTTAAAAAAACGCAGAGCGTCGCACTTCTGTGTACCGATAAGAAGTGGTTTCAGGGAGTTCATGTTTGTGAAGAACATGTTTGTGTCTCTGTAAGGAGATAAACATTCTGTACTGATCTCAGTGACATGTGATGTATACAAAATATACATAAAATAAACACAAGGGTCACAGACAAACTGACCAAGCATGACCAGCATATAAGGTTCAGTTCAGAGCCCAAAGAAAAGAAAGTGACAGCATCCATCTGTGTAAATGAGTCAACACACTCAAGGAAAAATGTGCATAAACATGGAACACACACATACAGAAAGAAAATTAAAACATTAAGAATAGTAATACGTATATAAAATATTATAAAGATAATATATGGATATCATGAAGTATGGAATCAGTATAACCATATTTAAAACAGAAATGTAGAGCAATTAAATAAATAAACCAGAGATATCGAAAGAACTGGGTCAAAGTGCACTCGTGATTAAGGCCTCGGTTTGTTATGGAATTGAGATTGTTTATGTTTCTATGGAAAATCAAACAAGCTAGATCTTAAAACTATGGGATTGCGATAAGGGGCTTGTTGTGTTCTATGGGAAAGTCTCGATAAGGGGAGTATAAATAGAAGAGCTTTAGATCGGGTTTTTTGGGGTATCATGACTGAGAGCTCTTATTCGTGTGAATTCCGGAGGGTTGAACGGAACGTATAAAATGGACCCTTGCTTTTTTCCTCACCTAATGGCCTGTTGTCTTATTTGTTCTTCAGTCTGCAATTGAATATGTGAGTATTTCTTCCTAGAATAATTTCAAAGTGTCTTTGGGTAAATTTGGGTAATAGGCTAAATTTTAGACACAATACATGACATGGGCTTCTTAGGCGTTATCCTTTGGTGAGAATGAAATAGAACAAGAGCAAAACTATTACAAAGTAAAAATGAATAATTTCACTTCACACTATAATAAACTATTATGTTAACTAGAATAAATTACAATGCTGACAGAACCATAATGACTCATCTAATTTTGAACCACTGTGTCATATCTAAATTAAATTAGCTGCTAATCACTACTCTGCTGGCACAACTGTAACGACTTATCCAATTGTAAATGATCCAATTCTGGATACTAGTCACTAGTGATTACATAGTAATGGTAAGGGCATTGATTATCTCACTTTACAGTGATTAAGGACAAAAGACAATGTAAGACATTGATACATGTAGATAACAGTTTAATAACGTAGATAACACATAGTAGTTTAGTATTAGTTATTACACTTTAGTCAACATCGTAGTTTACTGTAGTGATTAGTAATTATTGAAGTGCTACAATAACATTAAGTAAATAAATATTTAGGCATTAATTAAGAAATTAAGGAACATTAATTAAGGTGTTACGACCTTGTTTGCCATGACTGATAATGTGCGTGTCAATAAGCTGTGATTTGAGCTACGCTTTACCTCCCTGCTCCACCTTGGATGTCACTATACCAGGCTCAGCTGAGGACATCTCGCCACCGTCCTGCTTTGTTGAGGGCGGCTGTGGGACTGCAAACATGCCCGCTATGGACCACGATTCCCAGAACACGCTCACCTTCATTCTAATCACACACACCTGCATATAATGCACAGCACAATTACAGCAACAGTATATAAGGACTTCTCAAACACTCACTCTTGGCGAAGTATATGCTCAGTTACCTTGTACTGGTATTACCAAGCCTTTTTTGAACCCTGTTTCTGCCCTTTATTCTGTTTTGTGCCTTGCCTGGTTTAGCCTGATTGTTCATCACTTGACCATTGCCTGTTCTTTGTTCATGAGTCTGATTTGCCCTTTGGATTGTTCTGCCTGGATTATTTAATAAACAACTTTTTAAGCACACATACCTATATTTGCATCAGTCTATATCTTCACCATGTGACAATTAACATTTTGCCCTGAATGGAAACAACAAAATCCTGTGCATAATTCACATCAATGAACTGTGCCCGAACAACCTCTATAGAGAAAAAAAACACAGCGTTTAAAATCCAAAATGTTTGAAGCACCCAGTTTTCATTATATTGCACTTTTACAGTGGTTACACTAAAAGCTGAAAGCACACTACTACCATTAAAAAAGTGAAATTACAGTGGTGTGAAAAAGTGTTTGCCCCCTTCCTCATTTCCTGTTCCTTTGCATGTTTGTCACACTTAAGTGTTTCGGAACATCAAACCAATTTAAACAATAGTCA